>NQFO01004482.1:0-27196 GCA_003991265.1 Pseudoperonospora humuli | reverse complement strand
ATCATCATCACAATTGAGCTTGTTTCCAAGAATATAGGTATTTCGATATGCCAACCCAAAAGGAACATAATAGCAGTTGCTTTGTCTTCTACGCTGTTAGAGCTTTTCCATTCACACACGCAAAACAAATACAATGAACGCTGCAAGCAAAATCGGTGGTATTGTGATTTAATGAGCACGTAGACTCGGCACTCATATCAGCCTTAAAACGGTTTATGGCAACCGTGGGCACAAAAACTTGCAACGAGATGAGTCAGCCATTGGGTCTTTTACTTCTTCTTGGATCTCGCTGTGAGGTTTCCACGCTGCTGCAAACGACGGTCGTTCGTACTTTTCAATAGTCGGACGTGATAACAACGTCGAGGTTGTGCTGCGTTGGAGCGTTGGCAGAGGGATAGTGCGCTACTTGGTGGTAAGGGAAGCACGGCTAGCAGCTTCAGAGCGCTTTTAAGCAGGAACTTTCATTGACTGGTGCGCGTTGACTTGAAGGACCTTGACCAAAGCGTTACTCCACTTGGAATCAGCGTTAAACACATGAAATGAGACCAGAAGATTTGCAGACAGCCTGCAATGCCTGTGGAAATGATTGGCTAATGTTTTCGTGCGCATAGCCTCATGCTTGCACCTGCGTCGTCGGATAGTCAAATTTGAGCTCAGAACTTCATGCGTCTGAGTTGTTTGCTATTGAGTGTCATCCTTGCTGTATGCTGCCTCAATGTCGTCAGCGGAGGCGGTCCCACCGTGATCAAAGGTCTCGCTTCGGACTCCCACCGCGACATTAGATACCGTCACCATGACAAGCGCTACCTCAAGGGGTCCAGGACGTCCGTCGATGACGAAGAGCGCGAGCTCTTGAGTCCTACAAAACTCACCAGCGCGGAAAGGAAACTTCCGTATTTCCGCAATTTTCAAGACAAAGGCAAGAATTTCGTCAAGGTTGCCGTCACAAAAGTCCAAGAATTCATGAAGAAAAAGAGGCATGCTTCGATAACCGTGACGATAGGGCTAGTGAAAATGGCCGTGGTAGTGAGTCTTATGGCATTTGCTTGGGGACTTATCGTCTACTACGCCGAAAACCACTAGATGCCGTCTTGCAACACATTAACTTTAAAGCTTGTGCGTTATTTCCACTACAACCATCACTCCCACTCCTCCACGTCTATCTTGACCGCGGCAACTTTCGCTTTAAGAGCCTCCATTTCCACAGAGCTTTCCACGTCATCACCGTGCGCAGCTACATTTGTGACAGCATTGGGCTCGCTCAATGCTTTTTCCTCTGTAATTTCAACTTGTTTCCGAGTTTCTGAACTATCGGTGCTGCCCCCTTCGTCACTTTGACCGTCGCCGTCATCGTCACTCCATGCATCTGCAATAACGGGAGAGCGCCGAGGTTCAATGTGTTCCCACCCGCGGTTGATTGGAGCAGAAGGTCTAGCTGGCACTGGTGCCGTTTGAGGAGCGGGTATGCTGCTTCGTAGCGGGAGGAACTTTAATCGACTCATCGCTTGAGCTGCTTTCGCTTGCTTGTTGAGATTGCTGATGTACGCAGACAATGTCACGCTTGGCACGCACGCATTCTCACGCTTGAAAAAAGACACTCGACGACCCGGATCTTCGCCAAATGATTCCGATGCTACCCCATAGAACGAAGCCAATTGATGCATCATCGCTCGCTCTTCGCCCGACATTACTCGCAGACTAACGCTATGACATGCCGGTTCTCGGGCAATCCGTTCCAAACGACGCTCGACTACCGTTAAATAACTCGTATTCGCCTTTCCCCATGCAATCAAATCTTCCGCGTAACTCGGTGTCTTCATTTCCTCTTCAAATGCCGCAGCATCTCCACTCACAAGTCCAGGTCGTGTGACCCCGAGTGCTTGTGCCAGTCTCTGGTTGCGATAAATTTGGCCCGTAGGCGGTGTTGGCGCACGCCGAGATGATGCAGACAGACCCTGAGTATGAGCAGTCGAAGACCGAACGATGGCTGGCCTTGAAACTGGAGGAGGGGCAGGGCCAGCGGGTGTCGGCAGTGCTGGAAATGCTTCCTCCAGTCGCACAGATGGCGAAGGTGACGGATCATTGGCACTAACATTCCAATGGTCTGGCACTCCATCAGCGTGGACTGTGCTAACTGGTCCACTCACTGGATTACCGCCACCGCGCGCGACTTTGAAATTAAATTGCAGTCGATTGTGCACGCCGTGGATGGAACTCATGTGCGCATGGTAATCTACATCATTAGCAAACACAACAAAGCGCATCTCAAGACTACGACAACGCACACAAGTCAGCAATCGACGTAATGGACAATACATTGCCACAAAAGTGTCCGTACCATCTTGGGTCCTCACACAAATGATGCTCACGACGGAAATGCGTTTCCAAACTAGCGCTGCAACACGAAGAAAGCGTTAGCCCTGGAACGAGACAGGCGACACGCACAAAACATGCAGGAGTATCACGTACTAATTGCGGAAATATTCGTTCTCCACTTTGCAGATATGACACTTAAAGTGGTCGCGTTCCAAGTGTTCATACAGCTCCTTATCACCGTAGAATCGCTTTCGACAAAACTGGCACATTGGATGAAAGTCTTTGCCAGTGTTGGCGTGTTTCTGACCCGCTGGTCCACCATGGCTACGTCCAATATTGTGTCGTTTAAGTGCACCCTTGTTAAACACTTCTTGTTCTTGGATAAAGAACGACTGATGCGTCAAGCAGAGCTCGCAAAACTCGACGCCATGGTCATGATGCAAGTGCTCCTTCAGTTGCCTCAACGAGTGCTTTATCTCTCGACAGCGTTTCATCCTGCACTGAAATTCACGCAGACTGCGCAAATGGTAGTAATGGGCTCGACAGTCGATAAAGATCATGTCCGTCTTCTCGTCGAGCACAGACTCAGGTCCTGCTGCATCGCCCCACAGCCCAAAGCTCTCGTACGGGCCTGCATTGCTGCTGACAACCACGCGCTCTAATGATTGCTTACACATGGGGCAATTGCGATCATCCATGACAAGTCGCATACGCATGGAGCACTTGCTACAAATGCCGCGGTGGTTGCACTCGCCCACCGCATGGAACTTGATCGGGTCTGCGCATAGCAAGCAAAACTCAGGATCCTCCTTTTCATCTGCAGCCGCTTGTGTAGTAGCAGCAGCAGCAACAACAGCGTTCTTCTTCGCCGGTTGCTTCCTCCGCTTTGGTTTAACGGTCGTCGTCTTCGCGTCTTCAGCTGCTGGCGTTGTGTGTTCCACTTCAATCGACGAAGAAGGCGTTGATGCAGGGTTTTTCTTCTTGCGCAAACGACGACGACGACGATTGCGTTGATCTGCAGCGTCTGGAATGTCACTTCCATTGGCTGCAGAGTCGCAAGGGGTGCTGGCGCGTCGGCGGACGGAGCTAGGGATCATGGAGAAAGCTGGCGTAAAAGGCGATAGCGTGGAAGATGCCGCAGTGCTGACGGTGGCGGTGGAGCGGCTAGCTACGCTCGTCATGGAGACGCGCTCGTTGCGGATACCGTGGCAAGTTGGTGGATGGTCAGTTGAGAATGAAGAATGGTCTATATTGGAAAGACTCAGAACAAGGAATCAGAAAGGTGAATGAAGGTCACTCGGCGCAGAATTGGAACGCGACCAGAAAGTTCGCTGCCGATCATGTTAGAAACCTTATAGAAATACCACATGACCATTGTTCAATTGTCGTCATGCCCGTCGAGCAGTTGAAGACAGTTAGAAGACTGCAAGCGACAGTTGTGGAAGGCTTTGGTCGCGGCGGAAAGCAACTGGGCTGTCCCACAGCCAATCTCTCGAGCGAAGATCTAGGTGAACTCTTGGAGCAGCTGCCCACTGGAATATATTGCGGCTGGGCCACGGTGGATGGCAAGGGCCCATACAAAGCCGTTGCTAGCATCGGCTGGAACCCGTACTATAAGAATGAGGTGCGTGGAATCAAGTGCAAGAGAAGAGGATGGGTGAGAGCTAACGATAGGGTGGTATATGTTGCTGTACTCGGTGTATGGTAGAAAAAAACCGTGGAGCCCCACTTGCTGCACAAATTTGAGAATGATTTCTATGGCGCGCAGCTCAAGTTCCTTGTTTTGGGCTACATTCGTCCAGAGATGAACTACTCGTCACTCGACTTGCTGATTGCGGCCATCCAGGATGACATTGCACAGTCTGACGAATGGCTAGAGACGTCTGAAGCCAAGTCCTGGTTGAAGGACGCGCTGTTTCAGTAAGTGCAGGTCTAGCATGTGATGAGCGAGCTCACTTGTTAGACCTGATGTAGAAGATACATGAGCAAGTTAGATGAAAGTTGGCAAATGCAAGAGTCTGTGCGAGCAGCAACATCAGCGGATTCTTTTATTCTCAATTACGCTTTGCCTACGACAATACAGATAACACCAATGACCATGAGTAGGATGCTAGGGAGTTTCTTACACAAATTTTGCTCTCGAAACAAAAATCGCCCCATCAGCACGCTCCATATGCAGCCTGACCGCTTGATTGCAATCACGTACGAGACCTCTAGGTGCTGTGTCGCTACGAGGTTAATGTAATACGACACGACGCTCGTGATGCCGGCCAAAATGACGAATTTCCACGGAATTTTTACCTTTTGTCCAATTGGGACGTAGACTTCCTCGCCTCCCACGCGCATCTTTTGCAGCATGTAGCTCCCTCCAGCCACAATGGTCTGAATCGTAGCGCCGTACATTAGCGGCGTCGAGTTTTGGACACCAATTTTGTCAAACGCATTCGAGATACTCCACAAAAAGGCTACGACGATCATGTACATGGACCCTTTGCTCGCATTGGACGAATCCATTGTGAGGTCTTTGCTTACATGATCATCCTTGGCGACTTGTAGCCAAAGACCTCCCAATGTAGCCATCGAGACACCTACCACACCGGATACCGTCGGGGCTTCACCAAGCACGAGGAACGCGACGATCACTAGAAACGCCGGCGTGAAAGATAGGAACGGGACTGTCGCGGACAGCGTGGAGATCTGGATGGCTCGATTATACAAGTAGCTAGTGATGATATTGATACTACCGCTGATGCACACGGACGTCCAAAAGAGGTGGTTGAGCTGCGGCAGTTGTCCACCAGAGTCAATAATGGCCCATATAATGAAAAGCGGCACCTGGACGAGTCCACGCGTTGCCACGATCATGAACGGGTCCATGAACTTGGTCAGGTACTTGCGCATGGGGTCACAGAGCGCATTGACAACCGAATTAATCACCGCGATAGAGACGCCGTACGACATGATCATTGCGGTAAAGAGTTGCAGGAAGGCTTCGAGAGTGGGAAGCGGTGTGGGAGGCTCAGAGAGCTTAGACAATGTACTCGAGGTCGGTGCTGGGTCAAGGACAAGTTTGCTTGAGGAAGTCAGAATTTACTGCTGAATGTATTTTGCATTATTTTCATTGGTGCAAAATGACAGACGAGATGACTTGGTTGTTGATAAAAGAGCCCTTGAATGTAGATCTTTGAAGGACGCAATGACACCGGAGATACTTACGGCCACGCAACTCTCTCCGGAAGACGTCAAGAGACGGCTGATCAAAGTATGCAGAGAGCTCTCAGCTCTTGTGGCTGGTAGCTATGGACCACTGGGCAAGGCACAGCTTCTCCAGGCAAATGCGCAGTGTTCTGACGCCCTTACGATCACATCCGTCGCCGAGCGGTACTTCGCAAACCTTAAGTAAGGAAGAGGTATACGCATTATATTGATGTGTGCACGTGCAGCATCTAAGGTCGCTGTCTACGATACAGTCGACATTGTGCGCGTCGTTTGTAGATGGCGTTTGAGAGAGACAGAGTGCTAACTAGAAAAGTGCTCGTGGTGTGTAGCGTTGGCGACTGTCCTATCGCTAATGTTTACTTCCATATCCTCAAAAGCAAGGTGCGGCTTGTACATCATAACGTGTGTTGCTTGAAAGCTTTACCACAAGGTACACTTATAGGGGAATGTGAATGTACTGCACGTTATGTCGGCGCAGATCCGAAACCATGCCGATGCTGGGCTCTTCCTTGCAGGGCTAAGTGCAAAGTAAGTTGAGGATTGAGTCGTTTGACGTCACTTTTCCTTACTCAGTTCTTGCAGTTTGCAACTAGAAATTCAGGAAGGATGTCTCGCCCAAATTCCTCATAGCATCATCAATAGAGGTAGGCGCTATATTGAAGAAACAACAGACGAATATGTATGACAGTCTTTACGATATACGTTGCAGGACTGCAGCTGGTGCTGGAGTGGAGTTTGCAGTACTTGGATGATGCCAAGTGTCCTATGAGAGTAGCGGTAGATTGGAGCTCTGCAGTCTCCATCTCTGCTGTCATTCGTGGGATCATTTCGTCCAAGTCGACAACAAGGATGGATGCGATGACCATGGACACAGTGATCATTCCTCTTATTATACAAGCCTTTGTGAGTGTGTTTGGGTATGTGGTCGAGCACCCATGCGAGACTGTTCCTGTGCAGCTCCTGTTCGTACCAGGTCTTTATTCCATCGCTGAATCCAAGACCTGGAAACAAACGATGTTCCTGGATCTTCCGTGGCCGAATCGAGGGAGATACCATGCAAACAAACAAAGTTCGTTGTCGCCACCCATTTGCAATCGACGTGTTGCTTTGTTCAACATTACCATCGAGCCTATTGCCGAAGATAGCGGTAACGATAGCAGCACGAGTGTCAAGCACACAAGCTCCATGAGTAGTTATCGATTGAAGGCTTTACGGCAGCTTGGAGACCAACTGGAACGTCTCGGAGCCACAGCAGTGCTGTCGCAAAAGATCATTCCAAAGTACCTTCAAACATACTTGGCGGCTAAAGGCATCTTTACGCTCGACCGTCTATCTGCCACAAATATTCGTAAGTCGGAATTGTGTGGAATCGACCTCCTATGATGTTGACGACGTCTTGTTGTTAGGTGGCGTGCAGATGTTGAGTGGAGCCACCATTCTCAGCAACTGGAGGATCGACGACAGCATTTCAAGCGCCTCTCTTGGCTTTCTTTCTCTTATCACGACGCAAACTTTAGGCTCCAAACACTTTATCCGACTGCACCGGGAGGATTCAACAAGCCAGACTTCGCTCACTGCTGATAGTGGAAATGCGCATCCAGTAACTACAATCGCAATCGCCGCGCCAGACTTGTTCGGATACGATGAGCTGTGCCACGTTGTCACAACGTCTCTCAAAACGCTGGCAAGCTTGATTCATAACCCGTACGTCGTTGCTGGCGCCGGGTGTCTGGAAATTCATCTCGCAGCTTTGCTGCGTCATCGCGCGAGCCAATTACGAATCCCTCGTTCGGGGACAAACAGTGCTGCTATTGACACCCAGGCAAGACGAACGCTGCGTCAGCTAAGTCAAACTGTAATCTCTTTCGCCGACTGCCTGGAGACTTTGGCTGGACGTTTATGTGGAAGTCATGCCACTGCGGTTGACCGTGCGACGATGCTTGAAAAGGTGAGCAATGCAAACAGCAAGTCTTTGTTGACAGCTACAGCGCTGTCCGATGCCGCTGATTTGTCCAACCAAAGCGTACGTACATTCTATGGGTGGGACCCATTGAGACGTTCAGTGGTGCCAGTACTAGTGTACAAATATCATGACGAGTCAGGAAGCGACCAAGAGAAGATTGTAGTAGACGCTTGCGTTTTTGACGTCGTTGAAACCAAGAAAGATGCGCTAGTGCTCGCTATAGAGAGCGTGACATCGCTGGCTAGCATTTCATTAGTTGTACGAGCTCCTTGACACGCACAAACCTTCATCATCTGATTGACCAATCTATCGTGTTAGTAGAATTGCTGAATGGCATCGTAACCTGACAGGTCCCCACTAGCAAGGAGTGGCACAAGTAGTGGGTCGTGCTTTTCGTCCTCCTCTAGTCCATATCGCGGAAGTAGATACGACGTCATCACAGGCGTGTAGTTCTCCGGTAATCGAAACCCTTGACACACCACAAATGCCTCATTGCTCTGTGCACGGCTACTCATAGGTTTCGAGCATGAAACACTCTCGAAGAAAACACTGAGCTGCGTCGCCAGCAAGTCGTACTGCTCACACCGAAAGATCTTAGCCACAAAAGCTCCGCCTTCCTCCAGTACGTGGGTGGTGATGTTGAGCGCCGCAGCAAGCAGCTCTGCCTGCACAAACTCGTCGATATCGTGAACACCTGTCACGTCAGGTGCACCATCACTCACAACCACTTGGGCCTTGGCGCCGTGGAAGTGACGAATGATCTGCTCGGCCGTGCGTTTGGACGTGATGTCGCCCTGGAGCAGTTGCACGCCAGCGATCGGTGCCATCTCCTGTAGATCTACCGACACGATACACACGTCGCCGCTATCTGTACTTTGTACATTACTAGCGTCATAGAGCTTGCGACTGAGCACTTGGCTCCAGCTGCCGGGTGCTGCACACAAGTCCACAGCGCGCTGCACACTTCGCAGAAAATCAAATTGCTCGTCCAGCTGCAGCAACTTGAAAGCCGAGCGCGCGCGAAAGCCAACCTCCTTGGCTTTGCGGTAGTAAATGTCCTGTTTGATAGTTAGCAAAGGCTCAGCAGAGGAAAGAGAAAGCAAGGAGGTAGTGACGCACTCGATTCGCTTCGTTGGACTTGGTCATTTTTGTCAAGCAGAATATCGATAAACACAGGAGCGCATTATTTTCTGTCTCGACAAAACATAAAATATCGGATAGTTTCATGCTGGTCGCTTTTCATGTCCGCGAGGGTACTGCACTTATGTCGTGGGCGTACGCTCGTTTCAAACAGAGGAATACGGAAGGCGCAGGGCATCAATTCTCTATATATGACGTCGTCGGTAGAGACTCGCTCACGAGATCCCATTTGTAGCCCTCGACTTGCGCAAGTAAACGACACATGGTATAGACCTGAAGATCTTGATGTGTGCGTTGTGGATTCAAAAAGCAGCAAGAATGCCTAAAGCTCCTTCCGCACTTCTTTAATCCACTCATCAAACGCTATGAACTTCCAAGATAATCGAATGTAACACGTCATATCGTTTTGTTGAATGCGATTAGGTCACGGAATCCAGTATTATTGCCATCTGCCGTGAGAACGTCTCGCATCTGCAGTGCTTTCGTCACATGCGTCTCATCAGTACTGAAGCATGCATGTGGTTTCCCTCTTCTGACCGCTATCAAGGCCACCTCCACATACGATTTATATGTAAAGGCAGGCGAAGTGCTCGCAAACTATCTCGCCAGCGTTGACCACCATTTGCTCACGTTTGAAGTGAGAGCAATCAACAACATTAGAGATCTCCTCTATGCTGTGCTCTCTGCCATCAACATACCTGTATCCGTTTCCTCAACTCGAGTTTCTGTGAGATGTGCACAAGCGGGATGTCGGCTCCATGGTCTCAGCAAATGACACAGCGCTGCAACTCGTCCTCATGGATGCGCAGCGGGGCGATTGCTTCCAATAGCTAAAGTGGCAAGTCAACGCACGACTTTCCCTCGTTCGCTCAATCTCAGTGGCAGCGACTGCGTTTGATGCAGCAAGAATGTTTCGGCAAAATGCCTCATAAAACTTGTCAAGCGTATAGGGTACATGCTGATTAGGCAACAACACAAATGCTTGTTACTTATGGATGAAGCCGCGCACTTCAATGGAATGACAATTGATTGATTGGTAATCACGCCGCTGAACCTTTTCAAGCGATGGGTGCATCACACCTGAAAAAAAACGCTTAGTTTGCAAGCTTTCGTACCGATATGCAGCTGCGAGATTTCTATGGCTGCCTTGTCGATCAAATCCATGTGACAGGTCAAGTATGTACTTGTGTAATGCCTTCTTTTCTGTGCCACCGCACGACACAATCAAAGCATGTTTTATCACACTAAATTATCCTTATCGCTCACAAGTGCCCGATACCGCCACATTAGTTGAAGTAGAAGTCCTCGACGCGACGGATAAATTTGAGGACAAAAATCCGCTCGAGATTGTTCTTGCCCAAGTCAGATCTGCATGGTCGTCGTGTAGAAGCTGCCATAGTCTTCCGCCGGTCTCTTGGAGTGAATTGCTAGGATTGTATTTTGGTCAACATATTGAACAGATCGAGTAGGGCAGATGACGTCATAGGTGGTACTCATGATAGTGATGGTGATGGTGTAAGGGACAGTGCAGACAAGACCTGCTACAGCATGAACATAAAGAGGGCTGTAGAAGTACCCCCTCTTACATCTGCGTCTTACCATGCAGGCAAAACGCCAGAATGCCGACAAGTATGGGCGATCGTCAACAAGATGGCGATATCCCTATGCTGTTCAAAATCGTGGCGGAAACAAACGACTCGAATATTGAAGAACCGAGTTAGGATATGCTCAAGCTGATGGTGATGGAACTTCGAACACCGAGGAAAGAGACAGACCGCAAGAGAAGTCGATCGTGGCGAACGCTTTCAGGAATGACAAGGGCTATAGCAGCGTCATGTGCCGGCTCAGTACGATCTACCGTAACTCTCATTTCCAAGGTGAGATCCGACGCAGTGTTGATGCGATGAGACACACCCAGATGGAAGCGTGGCATCTCGTAAACCTTCCCACACTTCAATGTCTCGAGAACACCCTCCCGACCACACCTTCTTCGACCACTGTTGCTCAGGCGCTCATGTGCAGCCTTGTTACTCTCCTCAGCGCTGTGTCTGAACCCCGCACTGAAAATGATATCTTGGTGTGCTTCCAGCAGATTATGTCATCAGTATAACGACTGTTACACGCTTTCATATTCACCCAAATTACAGGAGCGTAGTGCGTCGGAGACAGCAAGTGCGTGTTGTCCTGTGAGTAGCTTGTCCAGTCCACGTGCAAATTCCAGCAGTCGCTCGAGAGAATAATTTGCATAGACGTCTTTCGCCGCTGGATTTCCGAGACCATGAGCTTTAACGCGACCTACACCTTATCAGAAATCCTAGGATGATGCCCATACTAGGACCCTATTGACGCGAATGGACAAGTTTTTTTTATTTTGCCCTACCCCTGAGGGTTGTTCCAATACGATAGTACACATAACTGAAAACACTCTCGCCATGCGCGCACGAAGCCTGTCGAACGGTATCCGCTTCGGTACGCTCATGGCTAATGTGGCTGAGCCCCCCCCCTCCGTGACCAACGCGACGTTTGAGTCTGCTGCCGACTGTTGCGTATGTGACAAGAGATTCCACGCCTTTCGCCGCAAACATCGCTGTCGAGTACGTGCTGCTTGGCTTGAGAATGAAAACGCCCCTATGTTTAACATCTATCGTGCTCTAAATCAATGATTATAGTCGTGTGGCAATGCCGTCTGTGGTAGCTGCGCACGAAATCACAAAGGCTTGCCAAACTCCGCTATCGCCCGCTACAACAACGAGTCTGTGCGTGTGTGTGATAGCTGTATTCGGCATCAAAATCAGCTGATGCTGGAACGTCGACGTGCCGAGGACGTAGAAAGAGCTCGAGCGCGTCAAATGGCGGTACTGGAAGAGGAAGAGTATCAACGTGAGTTGGAGCGCGGTCAGAGAGAACGAGAAGTGGCAGAAGCGCAGGCTCGACGTGAAATGAGGCTGCGTGCGATTGAGGAGAAACATTTGGGTCCTCGTCCAGACTTAAGCACGTTGAGATTACGATACTCTAGGAGTTTGGACGACTGTGCTCGAGACGTTCCACCGCAGTCGCTATACTCGAAGGAGCTAAACTCGTTCCTTGAAGATGCTGAGAAACGATCGGTTGCGTTGGTTGCCAAGCCGTATGCGACCAGTGACATTTATGGCGATAAAGAACATTTGAATGGAGCAGAGACGGTAGAGACCACGATGGTCCAGGAAGTAGAGGAATGTGCCATTTGTCTTGAAACAATGGATGTCGGAGATGCAATCTACACAACCGCGTGTGGACATAGTTTTCACTGGAGTTGCCTCAAGGCGATCCAAAAGTCAGATTCGAGCAACTACGACAAGTGTCCATCATGTCGTGCTACCATGACAGAAATGCAGGTCAAAAAGCAGTGTGATCATCCGCGCGTGCGACTTGGACATCGCTTTTGCCGCGACTGCGGTGCCGCTGCCTCGGAGAAGGACGCAAAACCTCGACTTGATGACACGGCTACAATAGGCAGCTCTGGAATGCGAGCGTCGAACCCTGTCACTGGGCCAGACCTGAACCAGCCTGTGTCGTACCGTGCCAGCTCGCATGGTGCACTTGTGCGCTGTCCACAATGTCATATTCAAATGCGTGTGCTGCCCCATATGTATAACATGTACGCTCTCAAGGTGATTTTGAACAACCCCGTAGGTTTGCGAGCTGACGTTGTGTGCATTTGATATTGTCAGGCGAGTGGCGTGTCCATCAGGTCATATGTTCTTGGTTCAAGTGGCTGGACAAGCGGGAGGCAGCGGCGGTGGACGCGGTGGCTACGGCTTTGGGCCGCGAGGTGGCATGAGGAGCTCAAGTGTTCTTCCGCGTGGTATGAGCATGGGCTATCCAGGCTCTTACTCTGAATTGTAGTAACTTAAGACCAAGACCAAATGTGTGTAACGTGGGCTTTCGACTTGATACCAGTTCAACCAGAAAATGAAAGTCTGCAAACGCTCTTTACTACTTTACGAATAGTCGAGTCTGCGCGCTCGGTGCTCGCACGTGCTGAAGAGGAAAAACTTTCTGGCAAACGACAACAAGCGTAATTGTTGTTGGTTTTGGTAGGCACGTTTGATGCTACTTCTACGTGTTAAACTTGAAGATGCTCTAAACCACCTCAATCTTTACCGTGGAAGAAGTCCACACCGTTTGCCCTTGCACGACTCGGTCACCGTTGGAGTACAGCCAGTCATCGTTGGTTCGAACATTCACAATGTGCGATTGCGGTTCTACCTTGGGAGCTGGAACGTCTTTACCAGTTCCTTGAGTGGCCCAGTTCTGATCGACGGTTGCAATAGCTTGAACGTAGTAAACTCCAGCTTCCGAAAATTCGATGTTTGCGGTAAACAATCCCTTGTTGTTGGTCTTTATGTCCAGGTCGAGATCTTCGTGGTACCATCGAGTTACGCCGCTCTGAGCACGGGTGCGTGCCGCATCGGAGGGATCGCTCCCCCAGACTTTCAGTTGCGTGTTATCCACCGTGATAGCTCCTGCTACCTCCCATTTGAACTTAGCAGGAAATTCAGTGGAGGCTACGGGCGGACGCTCTATCCAGAGTATATACGGTTGCACCAGGTCAATGTACAGTAACGACAAGCGAACATTCCGAGGGATGTGACCAATCATTTCCGTATCTGGAAGGTAGTCACTCAAAGCCTCTTCCGAAAGCGTCGTGTTATCACCCAAAGCTGTCGCATTAGGTTGTTTGCTTTCACTCGTTTCAATCAGAATGTTAAATGCGCGATGAGTGGCATTGTTGTACTTGGTCCTAGACCGTGGGTATCCCCCAAACGTGGATGGATTGCACTTTTTAATTGGCTTTGGAGTGGAATACTTGTTCTCCCAAGAAGCTGCATAGCCCCAGTCTTCCATTCCACCGTCCACCGGGTACACCAAGTCATTCATTGTGCCGTCTGGATAATAATTGCCATGCTCTTCAAACTTACCTCCGAATCGAGACATGATGCGAGCGAGTTGCTGCTGACTGCGGTCATCTGGACTCTTTTCACTCTTCTTCGACCCTTTGACGTGGTTTTTGGCGCCCCATTCGTACGTAATGCCTTCTCTGCCAGCGTGGAAAGTAATTCCAAGCTGGAAGATGTGATCACGCCATAGTTCGTTTAATGCCCGGGCCGTCATTGTTACCATGCAATCTTGGGTAGAGTTCAGGTTGTAAGGGAAATCACGATTCGGGTCAACATCGAGTTCCTTACGGACATTGTGATCGTAGCCGTACGCATTGGTCGTTGGCACAATCACGATGGTTCGCGTTTTCACAAGGTGCTGAAGCCACGGGTTGCCATCCGACCTACCAGCGTGTGACAGCAAGAGCTCCGCCAGTGCAACGACAACCTGTGGACCCACCCGCTCATTGCCGTGCACCGCACCACTGAAAATCAGCTCCGGACGATTCGGGTCAGGCAGCGTCGCTTCGTCGGTAATCTTGATCACATACTGTTCGCAGGGCACAGTCTTATCGTTCCAAGTGCACTGAACGTCATCACTCGTTTCCAGACCATACTTGTCCTGTGCACTGAATACTTCAGCATAGTCGGGGTACTTGGTTTCCAGCTCCTGGAGGTAGTCAATAATCTCGCCATAGGAGCGTTCTGCGTAGGCAGTAGTAGCTGCCGAAACAGACACATGGGTCGACATAGTGAGCGCAGCACCAGCTGAGAGTAGCAACCTTGACGTCCTCATTTTCATGCGATAATTCGAATTCTCAAGTGACACTGCCTCCAATCCAGACTCTATGTCTGCAACTGTCTTTTTACTGCATCTGCCCATCTCTAAGCGCTCTTGGTAAGGGCGAGACAGCCATCTAATTCTGTGGTCAAATCGTGTTCGATAAAATGCTATGACGCTCGACATTCGTTTGATGTGGAAGTTTCACGACGCAGTATGGAAGAAGCGTCGACGAGAAGGAATTCTGCTGTTTTCTGTATATTTACGGCGTACACGAGCGCACACATCAAGGCTAAGAGATCTACAGCCATTCGGTTTTTGCTCGTGAAGTTTAGAACAAATTGAGAGCTACAAGTGGAACCTCTTGAGCGTATCGCTATCGACAAAGTCATTCCAGGAGAATCAGTGGACAGTGATCCGCACCGCGCCTTCAAAGGCCAGATCCTCTGAACGTCCAGAGTATAGTGTTTCCAAGAGTTAGTTGTGAAGCCGTCTGTCGAGCAAAGAAATACGAGCACACTAGTCATCTCTTACAGCGCGTCAATTCTGCTGTTTCAGAGGAGAGCAAGAAGTCTTCTGAAAGCCCTGGATTCCTCCTGGATACGTGCTAAACGTCGTCATTGGACTAAATCTTGGAGATGTAGGCGCTGTGTACTGCTGCCCTCTGTCCAAAGCAAAAGAGGCCGAAACATAGACCACGCTGTCGGCAACAATACGAAAAAAGAGAGAAAAATTGCCCACGCTTGTACGCAGACCGACGACTTCTAAGCGTTGTAACATAGTAGTAACGTGAAGTTCTTGCTGTATTTCAGTGCGGACCGACCGTTTTTCAAATGATAGTCATTTTGGAAGCGCATGGCTCAACTGGCAGTCGATATGATAGCGAAGCAAATAGTCCTAACGATGAGCAAGGAGACGTGCGTGGCGTATGGAGACTCGAGCAGATGCGCTACGGAGTGCGTGCACCACTAAGTATTAGGACCAACGAAGTAACGCGGCCATCGAGCGAGCATCGAAACAGAAAAAAGACGATCGCGGACACGAGAAAATTCTCATAGCAGGAGTGATGGTCCTGCAAGTTGAAGTTGGCCGTTCCGCACAGCGCTCAGTACCCAAGTCTGTCCGCACCCGCAACATCAAAGAACGACAACTATGCCTGAGAAAGGCGGCGCAGCAACCGCCAGCTACTCGCGCCCACGCCTCGCACACCTGGAGAGTGTACTTCGAGAGCTGACGCAATGTGAAGAGCGTAAGAGGCAGCAGAGCGTTGAGAGCGCGACCGCCAACACGAGGAACAAACTGCTAAATGACCAACTGCTGCAGGGTAGAGATCAAGTCTTTGCGATGATTGGAAAATACATGAAGCTAATCAGCTATTTTGCTTACCGTTTTCCATCGTTCAGCTCAAGAAGAGCTGGTCACTGCTCAAGCAAGCAAGGCCAAACTGTGTGAGGAGATCGGGGTGTTGAAACAGGCCAAGGCACATCAAGCTAAGCAGCTGGCTAGATACAAAGTTGACTTGCAAACTGCGCGTGAGTCGAAAGCAGTGATGACAAAGAAGGTCGAGGAACTTGAGACGACTACATGGACAGTCAAGCAGCAGTACATTCAGTACGTCCTTAGTGTGATGCATACAAATTCTGGAGTAATTATCTAATTAGCTTGGCTATTGTTTATTGCATGTAGATCGCTTGCTTCGCGTATCAAGACAAGCGCTCTGGTTCTTCAGCAGCTGAATGCATCGAGCGGAGCCTCGCTAAGCGCTCGGGTCACTGAAACATGTTCTGAGTGGGAGCAGGCTAAATCGAACAAGCGCAAACGCATTCAGGAACAGCATAAGCAGCAACGAATAAGTGAAGACAGTGGCAAGGTATTCTTGTGGTCTTTGCTCTCTGTAGCATGTCATACTCACCATGTATCAGCCCGAGCACGCAGGAGGTCTCGGGGAAAACGATCCGCGCACCAGAGATGATCAGCCTTCTGAACCGGTTCGAGAGGAAGGCCCTGCGACTGCAGCAGCTCTTAATAATGGTGCCGCCGAGGTGAAGCCATCCAAGCCTTTGCCAAGCGCGAGTCGCAACGATCAAAACCATGGAGGTCATGGTGAAAATGAGCACGAAATTGGCGAGTTGCGTGCTCAAGTCACCAAGCTCAAATCGGAGTATTCAGTGCTAAGTGGTAAGTTCTTGAACAAGAGGTCGATGTCAAAAACTAATGTCGTGCTGCAGACAAGCACAATGCGCTTGTCCAGGATCATCGCAAAGTTCTAGCCGAGAGCATGGCGTCAGCTCAGGAAATTAAGGCAAAAGAAGCTAAAATCGAGGAGCTGACGCAAATGCTGGATATTTCTCAGTCAAAACAGCAAGCTGCCACCTTGGATGCAAGTTTGTCGAGTGGAAAAGAAAAAGAAGCCCAAGAAGGGCGATTGAAGATGCTCGAGGTATACGTCTAGAGGCCTACATTCATTCGGGATCCTACTGATCATTGCTTTATGCAGGAGAACCTGGCGCAAATGAACGCTTATGCTGATCAGCTGGAGATGGTTATTGCACAGTGCACTTCGTGCACCGTCAAGCTACAAAACGAGAGCACGCAGGATTCAGCTGTTGGCAGGACTGAATAGGAAAGAAGAGCTAAATTTTCTTCAATAAGTATCCGCAACGTTTAAAGCAAAGGAGCTTGGTTGTGGGCTAAGTCATAAAACTTGGTGCCTTCCTGATTCAGCTCGTCAAAGGTACCAGCTTCGGCTATGACACCGTCCTCCAACAGAATGATGCGGTCGGCATGCTTTATCGTGTTCAAGCGATGTGCAATGACAAACACGGTCCGGTTCTCTGCCGCTGAAGCGAGTGCACGTCGAATCATATCCTCGCTGCGTCCATCAAGAGAGCTCGTGGCCTCATCGAAGAGCAAGACATTTGTTTGCTTGTATAACGCGCGAGCAATAGCAATGCGCTGTTTCTGACCACCGGACAGCTCTACACCCTTTTCACCCACGAATGTGTCGTACTGGTTTGGCAACTTCACAATGAATTCGTGCGCGTGTGCTTCCTTAGCAGCAGTCACAAGCTGCTCTTTGTTGCATACTTCAGCACCATACGTGATGTTTTCAGCAATGGTGGATGCAAAAAGTGACGGATCCTAAGAGCAGATGGCAGCAACACGTCAATATCAATTATAAACCACAAATGCAAGCAATCTACATTACAACAAACCTGGTTGACAACTCCAATCTGCTTGCGCAGCCACGACGCCTTTAGCGTACTAATGTCCACACCATCCAGAGTTATCGTGCCGCTTGTAGGCTTTATGACTTTTGACATAAGTGAGGCAATCGTGCTCTTACCTGCCCCACTCTTGCCGACGATAGCCACTACCTCCCCAGGGTTAATCTCCATATTCAAGCGGTTCAGCACCAAAGTATCTGGTCGCGACGGATACGCAAACGACACGTTGCTGAATCTCACACAGCCCTTGACACTATCCAGCATGTTTCCTCCATCCACAGCAGGTGGAAGCGACAGCAAGTCAAACAGCGCTTCTGATGCCATCCGCGTCTTTTTCGTTTCGCTTAAACACGATGACAAACCCGAGAACCCAAGACCCATAAATCCACTATACAAAGCGAACGATGTAAGAGTCCCAATAGTGAGTTCACCCGACCCCACCAGCGAGCCACCAAAGTACAATACTGAAAACAACGAGCAGTTGATGGACAGTGAAAGTCCACCCATGAACAGACCACGAGCACGCTTGGCACGTTTGCCGTTCGCCAAGATACTTCTGTTGATCGTTTCAAAGTAGTGCACTTCATCCTGCTCAGCTGAAAACAGCTTGACTGTGATAATATTGCTCAGCCGTTCCTCCACCACACCTGTCATTGCCACGATTGAATTTTGCTGCTCCTTAGCAAGACGACTCGAGAATTTGCTAAAAATCATCGCACCAGTGCCCACTAGCGGCAAGATCGTCAATGACACAAGCGTCAGCTTTGGCGAGATCGTCAGCAGCATACAAGACGCGCCAACCGCCGAGTTTAATGAGCGGTAGCCATTGGATAGCACATCTACGACGGCATTGGCTGTCTGCTGGCAATCGCTACTAAATCTCGTCACCAGTTCTCCCACCTTACGGTTATTGTAGAAATCAAGCTCCTGTGACAACAGCACTTGGTATAGTCTGCGTCGTAACTTGGCTGCAATGCGCTCAGCTACCATGCCGAGAGAGTACGTACGTAAGAACGAGCCTACTGACCCTGTGACGAATGTGGCGAGCACGACCACTACGAAGCCCTTTCGACTGAGGCCACCAGGTGCGGGTTTACCCGATGCCACATCAATGGCCTTTCCCATGATGCGTGGAAATACCAAATTCATGGCCGAGGCAACAGTCATGCCCATGATACCCACAGCAAATGGCAGCTTCTCCTCTTTCGTGAGACTCAAGATCCAGCCAAAGTTGGACGTCTGCTTGCCCTTCTCGAGCTTCTTTGGGCTGGACACGTCGCCTTTGTCAACGTTAGACTCTGGAGCCACAGCAGCACCGAAGCCACCATCGTATGGCGCGCTCAGCTTCTGCAGAAGAAACGACTGGGGCGGCAGCATGCCCACAATATAGTTATTGTCCTTGTGGATCAGTCTAAATCCTATCTATCATCATACAATTCGAAACGCTGTATCGTAGTTTGTCAAGCACGCGTTCGCGGCCACTGATCAACTCATGCAGCGTGGACTGCTTCGGCTCTCCCGCGTGGCTCTCTTGAACCGCCATCATGCGTCTGCTGCTATCCGTACAGTCTCTTCGTCTTCATCTTTGCATGTGACAGCAGGAGCTGAGCGCAAATCGAAGCGTGTCACTAAAAATTTGCGCAAAGGCAATTTGTTCCCAGCCCACGGCCGGCGTCGAGTCTCGCGTATTCAAGTACTCGAAGACTTGGAAGCGCTAATACACGAAGCCAAACGCTACGGTGACAAGTTCCAGCCCAATACGGAATATCTACGGCGTGCCAGTGCTATCTTGCAGGCCTGCAATTCGAGAGAGCAATACACTGCTGCTATTCCATTGTGCAACATCGTGCAACAGTCTTCCACGAGCCATGGCAAAGCGGAAATGGAATGTGTTAGGATCTACCAGCGAGCAGGACGTAATCACGAAGTTATGGCTCTAGCCGAGAAGCTCATGAAGCAGGATGTGTTTTTGCTCAATCATGCTCTAGCCAGTGCAATTCAGGCTTGTGCAGCTTTAGGAGAAGTGGAGAAAGGATTCCAATTCTTTGACGCAGCGGTGCGGCGAGGCTCAATCCCAAATTTAGGAGTTTATTCGGCGTTGCTCGCTGTTGCAGGGGTAGCCGATGATCCTCAACGGGTGCAGAATGTTTTGGATCAGATGGAGGAAGCAAGCGTCAAGATGAACAACATCACATTCCATAACTTGATGAATGTCTATGCACGTGGAGGACAGACGTCAAAGGCCCTTGCACTGTTTGATAATATGCAGAAGAAGGGAATACCGGCAGATGAACACACGTATGCGATTCTGATGGACGCGCACGTTGAAAGTGGAGAGTTTAACGACGCTAAAGCACTCATGGAAGAGCTGAAAAAGACAACACTACAGCCCAATCTTGTGCACTACAACGTCTTGCTCAAGGGATGCGGTAAGGAGAGCGACTTGGCTTCCGCTTTTCAACTGTACGAAGAGATGAAAGAACGCAAGATCCAACCGGACCTTGTGACATTTATTACCATGATGCACGCTGTGTATCATGGCGAGCTAGGCTCGATCGACCAAAAGAAGGTGAAGGCGGCTCTCATAGGTTTGGGCGTGATGGGAGCTGCGTTCATTCCGCTCATCAATTATGAAGAGTACATGCAAACCACGCTGTTCTGTAGCAGCCTTATAGGCTCAATGGGTCTGGCTGCGTACATGAATCCGGATGGCGTGATCCGTGCACTTTACCCCAACACCGACGAGCCTCGCAATGACACGATTATCGAAGCATTCTTTCGGCGGCTGCGTGAGGAAGACCACTGCGGCAGATCCATGTATTTGTGGCGGGAGATGCTCAAGTTTAACGTGCCTGCAGATCCTCGTGTGTATGACGTACTGGTGCGCACATGCGTGCGTAAGCGTCATCCGGAATTGGCGTATGAAGCTCTCTTTGAAGAAAAGCTGCCGCTGGTTGACAAGGAAGGTGTATTTGTTATATCGCTCCCCACGACGCTGAATCTGCTGCACTCTCTTTTGGCTCAGAAGCGTCTGAACATGGCCAACACTCTGTATGATGCTGCCCGAAGCCACGGCGTGTTTGACAAGGTGTTTTCTGAAAAGGGTGGCTCCTATGTGTACGATTTGCGCTCGTTTTTGAATGAACACGTTCGCAGCTATACCATTATCAAGTTAATGGATGAACTGCGTACAAAGGTGGACTCATCCAAAGGCAAGTTTGTCGCCCCGAACGTTCAATTTTTGGTTCAGCACGGGTATGAGCTCCTTGACCGCCTTGATGCAGACAATGCAAGTGTTCGCACGCTGTTTTCGATGGATGGCATGACACGCGTTGGCGCTTCAGCTGATGACAGAACGTCTGCACACTACTACTTCCGGCTGACTATTCCGACAAAGCGACTGCAGACATATTTTGAGACGACACCTGCAAACGCTGGCAAAGAGCGACGACTTTAACCGGTTGACACGAAGTTGGTGGTCAAGATGATCTCTTTCATTTGAACAATTCAGCAATAGGCACAGAATAGACTATTTGAGGCCACAAAATTTGCTCCGTCCGCTCTTAATGAGTTGTTTAGCATGCAAAATAGCGATGAAAAGCTCACGCGTTTCGACTTTTAGTCCTTTGCCATCCTTTGTACGGTTATCAATTGTAATGTTGAGGTCACAAAGACTTCAATGCCATGATGTTCGCGATAGAGTTAAACTTTACTACTTGACCATTTTGTGCTCGATTTGTTGAGCTGTCCATTCGCTGGAAGAAGAGACGACTGGAGAAGAAGATCATAGTCGAGACAAAAGAGAGTTTGACATCGAAACATGGAAGGAAAGTATAATGTCAACGTCAACGACCATGTAGGATCACCGCAACTGCATGCATACGAAAAAGTTGTACAGAGAATGCATACCAAAATTGAATACAAGCATTACCATGAGTTACGAAATGACAGCTCTGAATCTCCGAGAGAGAGAAACAAAGGCCCGGACTTATATGGTAAGCGTCGAGTTGCTGGCGTTGTCGAAGCGCAGACTTAGCTGCTTTTTCTTGAGAAACTCAATGACGTTCATCAGCTGCGGATCACGAGAATCGCCCGCGCCTGTGCGTTCCAGGTAACGAATGACGTCACGGAACGCCTTCAATTGCTCCTTGGCAGAGACAGGCTGAAGTCCAGGGTGATGGTTTTCATCGGCGGATAGATGATCACTGTTCACGCCCGAATGATCGATGGGAGCGGCCTCTGGCACGCGAAACTCCTCGTTGTTCTCCTTTGGGTCTTCAATCATGTCTTCGTTGAGACGCTTGTGAATGTCATTCTCCCAACGCGAATTTACCAGCACCTTCGTATTCACGATACCGCTAAGCTGCAAACAGTAGAGCAGGCCCCAGAGCTCTTCTTCCACATTCTTGTCATCTGCTCCGTCCATGTTTGAGTCAAATGTGAAAGGTGCGGTAATGCCCAGCGGCTTCCAGGCATTCACAATGAGCTCCTTTGAGGTCTGCTGCCATGCATCCACGATCCAGCTCATGGCTTGAATCTGTGTCACATGGTACACGTTTGACAGGCCGTCTTCCAGGTGATCAATAGCCAAAGTGAGGTGCTTGAGACGGTATTTACCCTTGAAAGCAGATAGGATCCCACCGCGCATTGGCTGCACCTTCATGCCCAAGTGGGGCGCGAACATGACCACGCGCACATTTGAAAGTGCGACGCAGCCCAGCACATGAGACGGCGCATTGTCCATTAACAGAACCACGTTGCGGTGAGCGCTGGCCATGCGCGCGTTAAAATCGCGCAGCCACTGCTGGAAAATAAACACCGTCATGCGGGCCTTGCTGCTGCAGACATAGTGATAGCCAAGTTGCGAGATAGAGGCCATCTTGATGTTCTTCGGAGGCACCACGTTACCTATAATGTACGGTTCCATGAGATCCGAAGCGTCTGCGTTCACTGCTAGTAGCACCGTCAGTCTCGCCTCATCTGCCAGCATCGACTGGGCTTCGTCACCTTGTACGAGCTTGTTAGGCGATGCACGGAAGAACAAGCCCGTTTCGTCCACGGTGTAGACGTCACTTGGCACATAGTCTCGCAACATTTCCTGGATTTGCTCAATCGTCAAGTCCATGGACACCGGCGGCAGCATATAATTTGGATCCACAGACAGTCCGTTGGGTAGCATGCCACTGTTCGCGTCCAGAATACCACCATAAGCAGCGCCGTCTTTGCTCGTCGTCGTGCCACAGCTGACCGCGCTTATCTTATCATTTTGAAGGTGATTATTGCGTTTCATGAGGCCATGACGGGCCTTGAACGAGGCTAACCAGCCATTTGAAAAACCCAACTTACCTTCAAGTCCCATCTGTTTGACAAGCTCGCGGCCCTTTGTCTTGATCATGTCTCCCGTGATGTTGCCCTTGTTCTGGCGCTCCATGACCCAATTGGCCAGCACCTGGTCAAAGTGTGCGTGACGAGTGGGGCGGATGGTCTTTCGCTGCGAGCCCAGCACGCCCAGCACGTTGTCCTTGAACATGTGCTCGTGCTTGAGAATGTTGCTCATCGTAGGCTGGGTAGGCGCGCGCTGCAGATTAAACTCAAGCTTGGCCCATCGACACAGGTCTTTCTGCGTGATTTTGGGCGTGTTGCGGTGTTTCTCACAGATGCGGCGCTTTTGCTCCACCGTTAGATTACCATTACCGTCTGCACGGCGTCGACGTGCCTTGGGCTTGGCGGTGGCGGCGCTGGGCGACGTGAGCGTAGAAGGAGACGTGGCCATGGCCATGGCTGTCTGCACTTGAGCTTGTACTTGGGCTTGCATTTCATCTTTTTGTTCCTTCACCTGCTGCGCGAGGGAGACACTAGCGGCCAACGCCTGCGCGCCAAGGCTGGCCGATAACATGCTCACATCGGGCACGTAAGTATTAGGACTCGAAGGCATGACGCTCGATGTCACTGATAAGCTCAACTTTGCTGATAAGTTCTTGGGAATCTTCCGTTTTGGGGGGCGTGTCACCAAGTTCAGAACCTGCAAATCTGAAGCAAATATTTCTTGTGGGTAGGGTAACTTATTTGCCAATCATGACCGCTTGCACAGAATTTATTATAGAAAGGTCATCTTCTACAATATCCAGGCCTATGGTGCGCTTGGCAATCTCTATAACGCTTGTGAAGGTTTTTATTGAACACTTGATGCTGTTTCGGGCTGTCAGAACGGTGCGAGAAGTGCATCCGGCGAGTTTTAGAGTACCATATGCAAAATGCGGCTGCAAATGGGCAACTAAGAAAGGGGGCGAAAGTTTGCGTACGCTGTCATCGAAAATGACATGTCATCTAAGTGGGTGTGTAATCTGCGCCTTACCGTGCAAACGTACTCACTCGTGCCTCAAAGAACTGCCTTTGGAACACAAAGTCTCGAGCCAGTGTAATTGCTATAGTCTCATCGTTATCAAGCACACATTGTCTACGTTGATCTGTGCGGGTATACTTGAAGACGCCACAGATCGAGTAGGCGTTAAAGGAGGGGGAGAGAAAATGAAGATAAGCGCATGGGTTTTGCTTCGCAAATGGAATAAATGACCAAGTTAGAAATTGAAGCACACGCAGATTTCAGAAATTTGTTGACAACGTCAGTAGCTCGGTCGACGAATGAGATTGCAACGCTGCACGTCATAAGTAGCGTCATTGCCGGGGAAATTAGAGTATAGAGCACGCAATTATAGCAACCACTGCCTTACTTCAAGAGGCGTAGTGCTTCGTAGGGATGAATTTGTACGTGACGAGTGCTCCTAATACGGAGACTGTCGCACTGAGCACTAAAAGATGCGATACACCGTACCGCGCTTCGATGATGCCAAAAGACGCTGCTCCGACCGCAGCGCCCAGCTTCCCGACCGCTGCCGCGACACCATTAAGCTCAACACGCACGTCTTCCGCGAACAACTCCGCTGGAAGACAAAATGTACCAACATTCGGTCCAAAATTCGAGAAGAAGAATGTGAGTGCGTACATCCCAAGCAAAAGTCCTCGGTATTCCAGCAGTTGGTCGTAGAAGAAACCGAGAGCCAGGAACAACAGACCCATAACAAGGAACCCAATTATCTGAATCGTCTTGAAGCTTAACTTACCGACAAAAAATACGGTGAGGAGGTTGCCGGGCAAAGCAATTGCTGCCACAACCAGCGAGCAAAGAGCAACATCTGCAAACTGGTGTTTATCCAAGCCGTAGGTGTCTTGTAAAATTGTAGGTGTGAAGATGACGTTTCCGTAGAACGTGACGTCAAAGAGGAACCAACTTGCACATGCACCGAAAAGTTTGCGCTGCAGCGAGGGGCTCATTTGCACTTTATGCCACAATTTGAATCTGTAGAACGTCTCTGTATTGGTCCTTTTCAGCTCAATTGGAGGAGTCTTAGGCGATGGTAGCATATCTCCTTTGACTTGGTATGCTCGTCGCAGTACGAACAATCCCGGAAATGCACCGATGAACAGCAATACTCGCCACCCAATCGATCGATGAATGTTCACAGCCAGCATGAAATACGCCATGAGTGGTGCAAGTAGCTGCCCAATGCCTTGAAAACTGAAAACTGCTGCCACAACTCTACTCTTCTTCAATTCGTCATCGCTATCTGTGGATTCCACAGCCGAAGCTGCTGACAACGGGTAGACCCCTCCTACACCCACACCCAGCACGAACCGACACGCAGCTAAGATCTGGTAAACAGTGTCGGTTCCCCACGGTAGAATTGCACTCGCTACTGCTCCCAAAATGGACAACAACAATGTAAAGATCATCCCTTTTCTACGTCCCATGACTGCCCCCACATAGCCGAACGTGAGCTGTCCTACAATAGCCCCTACTAACGAACACGAGTCCACTGTGGATCGTAGCTCTGGACTCGAGTTAGGAAATGATCGCTGCAGCATCATCAACGCGTAATTGATCACTGCCAAATTGTACTGCAGCACAAGATACATCAGTAAAAAGTATGGCAACTCTTACGCGAGACTGCATTTACAACGTACAGCAGTACTGAGGTTTGCAATAGCCGATACCAACACCTGATCGTTCACCACCACTTCGCCACCATCTTCTGGTAGCACTTCACTGGCTACAGTACTGCCATATCCTTGTCGTGTCGTTTGTTGGTCTTTCGTGATGAGAGGCTCCAGTACCTCGGACGAGATACTCGTCTCGGTAGCTCGCTCCCGAGGTAGTGCTTGGCTCATCAAAGGCTCCGCTCGGACACGTCTAGTGTTGAGCATGTCGTATCTTCAGGGTCGAGGCTTCTTTGCCAACTGGGGTCGCAAGAGGCCGCTCAAACTCCGATTGGTCGGTTATCATCTTCTCATCATCTGACTTATTGCCGCAGAGTGATGGTTCACTGCTCAACATTCAAGGACCGTTCAGCAAACTAGATGCGAAAATTCATTGTGACCATCACTCCCATTCGCTTCAACTTGAAGTTACCAAACTGTTACAGACACTAATAAAGCTCGTCACTGAGCCTACGCGCTTGCTTGGATGTCTTGGTCCACGGTCGTGATGATAGCAGCCTCGTAAGTCTGCCTTTACATCCAGCGGATGAGCCACGTGGAGATAAGGTGATCTTCAACTCGCCTTCCGAATTGACATCGGCGCACATGCACTCGTAGCTGGTGTTGTCAATTCCGTCGTGTTCGACGCTGGCCTGGCTTCTTGCATTATCGAAATGATCATTATCGAAATGATCGGACTGAGTAGAAGCAGACGACGAGTTTTCCTTTGGCGGCGAGAGCTCGGGTCGTGATGAGGGTACCTTGACCATAGTCTTTCGAAGTTGGCTGATGGCATAGCGAGCGGACTCACGGACATAAAGCTTTTTGGCATGTGAGGCTACAGCCGTTCGAGCGCTAGTCAGACGAAGCGAAATCGATGTGAGGTGCAAACCACTTGTTGCATCCTTCTTCTCAGTGCCAGTGTTCCTCCTGCGCGATTGGTAAAACGTGTTTTGCTCATTTTCTTGTTCGTCGTTGAGGTCGAGATAATTTTGGCCCACATCCCCCGTGTATGACAAGATCGATGAGTTCTTGTGAAGCTGTTCACGCTCTTGGAAGCCAAGCACTGATGATGTCTTGGGCGCCATGTTCACGTGAATTCTGTGAAACAAAAGTGGCGCTTGATGACCGAGGTGTAGTGAGTGGAGCGCACCGAGACGATGAGCAGGTAGTAGAAACTCATCTTTGAGATAGTGGAGTGTGGGATCGCATTTATTTGTGCGATCACCCGCTCACACTTGGCAATTGTAACAAGCCGTTTTGATCAATCTCATACATTAGAGCTTTTCATTTGTATTTTCGTCAAAGCAACGACGGCAAGGTCGACTGAAAAATCACTGAAGTCCATTACTCGGTGGTACTAAACGGTAATTTATCAGCAAACAAGCGGTTATTGTCACATAGAAATCAAAGTACATCAGTTAAATAACGTCGGATCATCACCAAGTTTGTTGTGCATACCTGTTGCTTGTGTGCCGTCAATCACTGCTTGGCTGCAGGCGCGCAATCATCTCAGCGTGGCTTTTGACCGCAACTTGCTTGAATCATATAAACACGTTTGATGCTCACTACTTTCCAAAACAAGTTACAGTACTTT
>NQFO01004480.1:0-20364 GCA_003991265.1 Pseudoperonospora humuli | reverse complement strand
GGAAACCCAAGCGATGACGTTTTGGGGGGGCGCCAATGGCAACATGCGCAATCTTCGAGAGCAGATGAACACGTTCCCAAGTCTACGCGGCTGTCACACGTTTGCGTTTTCGTGGTGAGTCTTGCGGTCTGTGTTCGGATATGTGATGCGTCCAGCGTGTTAGTCTGCGTAATAATTAAAAGCTAAAGCATTGGACGTCTTCACACATGCATTGTATTGTTTATTATTATTTTGACAAACACTTTCACACCAACCACGTAAAGGTGCTGCGATCAGTGCAAAGTGCAAGTGTTCTATAATGGATTGACGAGTGAAGAAAAGACTCGTGTGATGATGATATGTGTAGCTTTGGACTGCGGAGCATCCCACGCCTGGGTCGTGTTTGCGCCACCAGCTGTTGCATCGGCAATCAAACGCGCCAACGGTGCATCAATGAATTAATATGCGTGGACCTTGTTTTGCCTTGTAACCTATTAAAGCGTGGTATCTCGAGCGAATCATAGCTCCTCTTTTGTCTCATCTCCAGCGTCAGGCGGCAACAAGGATGGCAGATCGTGAGGAACTCCCTGTAGCGTGTAGCCATACGATTGATACTGTTCGTTCTTGTCTGATCCAGCGGATGGTCAAGCACATATGCTCATTAATATATCTCGTTGTTTACCCCAAAAGGTTGTGGAAACCAGGCATTCTCCAAGACGGTCAATTTGACCACCCTTACGCCATCATCCCAGCTGAAATCACCGGTACGAATTGGAACCAAATGACACTTTCTGCGTTGTCGAGTCCTGGTCTCTCTGGAAGTAGTATTGTTTGCACCGAAAGAGGAACTCCAGTCGGATACATTGGTGGTGGTTTTGATCACCTTCCTGTATCCGTGATAGGCTGAATAGCTTTCACGCGTGTCTCAAGAGACGTATTTCCGAAAAGTTGTATAGCCATTTTTGATGTGAGTGCTTCTCCAGACTGTGTAGCCATTTCAGGTGGTAGTATTGCCCTAGGCTGTACAGCCTTTTCCGCAACGAATATTGTTGCTGGCTGTGTAGTGCAAATATTGCCGTAGGCTGTGTAGCCTTTTTTGGTGCAAATATTGCATTAGGCTGTGTAGCCATTTCTGGTGCAAATATTGCCGTAGGCTGTGTGGCAATTTTTGTTGCAAATATTGCCTTAGGCGGTGTAGCCATCTCGGGTGCACATGATGTCCTAGGCTGTATGGCCATCTTAGGAACTGATGATGACCTAGGCTGTATAGCCATCTTAGGTGCAGAAGTTGCCCTAGGCTGTATGGCCATCTTAGGTGCAGGAAGAGGTTGACGTGGAGTATTTTGAAGCTGAAAGCTTGGGGTTGAGCAGGTTTTGGTGAGGCTTTCACAAACAATTTCACCAACATTCCTTGCTGGGTCCCGCGACAAGCGCGGATTATACCCCACCCCTCTCGCCTCTCAGCGAGTGCCGGCCGGCAAATGTACTTTGCTTTCTTGAAACAATAGCTCCACTAGAAAATATATTATCTAGTTTTACCATGTTCTTCATCCGAAGTGACGGAAAGTCGTCATCAAACAGCACATCCACCGCGACGACTCTGCTTTTGCTCCAAGTCCCAGCCACGATGACGCGAGTAGTTGTCCTCAGCCCACTCTCGAAGACGCCGAGGAATATCCTTGGAAGGCCAGTCGTGGATGCGCTTGTGGTGGCCACAGCGGTCGCGAGTTCCACCACTGCACATTACCCCGCCTAAATATCGGAGACATGGCTCTTCTCCATGACGATTGACAGGAATCATGGCGCGAGTATCCTCAGGGACGCCTTTCTCCTTCCTTGGCGGTGCCTTCTCTTCATAACAACCGCGGTTGTAATCGCGAGGCTCTTTGAATCGGCTGCGCTGACCGTCCGACGACGCAAGAGAAAGGGTGTTAACCAAAGCCATCGTCCATTCCGGAGAGTTGAACTCGATACTCGACAAAGCTTGGTCCACCAAGCCGGATCGTCATTTTGAAGGTGCCTAAGAGCTGCGCCGAGCCACTTGTTGACGTACTGCAGCACCAGCTTCACCCTTGCTGGGAAAGACCGACTTGTTCTTCGAAACGAAAATTCGGAGCCGGTCCAACATGTGTCGATGCCATAGTTTCTCGCCCATCCTTGACAATCCATGAATGCCATCCAATATGTCGTTGTACGACCAGCAAAACGGCTGCGCCTTCGGGAGCGTGGCGGATGGGCTGAAGTCGCACGCGAAGTTGCAGTTCGACGATCCAGCCTCGAGAAGGTCGTCCTCGCTTTCTTCGCGGAAGTGGAGATGGTTAAACCTCTCGAACCCAATATTTCTGAAAATAGCGCCATTAAAATTGCCGGCAACGTCTGGAACCCGATGCAGTCCGCTTCACGCATTGACAGAACAAACGCCATAGCAGATACACTCTTACCTTCCGACAAAGCGAATCCTTTGAACATTCTGCTCGCAGCCAAAGCGTGGGCTTGAGGAGGATGGTAGTCGCCCTTCGCCTTCTTTCCTTGGTCCGCGAAACTGCTGCTGGATAGTTGGAGGATGCTCTGAGCAGGTAATTCGCCTCGGTCGTTAGGTTTAGTTAAAACTCTCAGCGAATTGCGGACACCGTCGACCTGATGCGCAGGCTTGCGATCTCTTGCCAAAGTTGCGCGAGCTCATCTTGGTTGTTTTCATGAGGTGGCACTAAAGGAGACGCGGCCACGGTATTGTCCAGTGCGCGAACGCCTCCTTCGACAAGTCCGGGCTGAAACGACGACATGAAGTCGGATAAGTTGAGCTCCGGCCCTGCGCGTGTCACCCGAAGAACTTGACGACCCATCCTGCTGCACCGTGTTCAAAGACGACTTCTGCGCCTTACTCAATGTTGGTCCACCAGAACTTGACGGCTTTGACGTCGACGAAGGACGGGAGCCTTTTCTGTCTCCGCTGGAGCCGTCTTGCACTTCGCCACCCGCTTCGACGCACGCAAAGGTGGGTTGTCCGTCGCAGCGCGTGTCGTTGCTGCCGCCAGCGAGGTTGCCCCAGTCGACGCGTTAGTCGATTCCACCGGTGATGGTGTAGTTTTCTACGCTTCCACCGAGGTGTCCGCAGGGCTGGGATGAGACGTCCTTACCGAGGTTGGTGTAGATGGTGTCGTGGCCATGGTGCTTGAAACTGCTTAAAACCCCTTTTCAATGTTGCTATGCTCCTAAGACTTCGTCAAAAGCAGAACCAAAGCGCTTGTATCACTGGCGCTTACCTAATATGTGAGCCACACCAGACTTTATCTACATGTGTAAAAGCTCATTTCCTGTCGTGCCTCCAGGAAATACACCGAATCCAAATACGTGGACAGGCATCGTTCGATCCACGTAAGAGGATAATGTACATCGAACCAGCTGAATATCTGGAGTGATTGCGACTTCGAAGATTGCGAAATCGAAATCGGCTGAACTACGCCAACAGACATCACTGTCGAGGCTGAACTTGAGGATTGGCACCATCGTGTCATCCGGAAACAGCTGCTCAATCACAACTTGGGGCTTGTCTGAGACAATTAGTGATTATTTCCTCAGCGTTCGTGGAGATTTGCGCAGCGGTTCCTTTAAATTATCGGTAGGCTTTCTTTTCTGTCCATTCGGCTTTGTATGCTTTAGCGACTTAGTTTTGCCTTTCTCGTCTTTCTCGATCCACAAGTTGATCAGCAGATACAAGTGCGTTGCCGTTCGATCAACAACCAACGCTGTTCCTGAGAACACGTCTTCTAATAAAATCCTGACGACAGACTTCCAAACGTTCAATTGAACTTCAGGATCCACAGCCGATAAGTCCTTTGCGCTCCATTTGCCTTGCTTTCTCGCAACACCACCCGCAGACTCCTTCGGAAGTTCCACCAAGACTTGAATCTCTTTGCGTCCAGGCTTGAAATTTGCGCCAAGGTAATCTTCGCCAAGAATTCACGACGGGCGCATTTTCTTGTAATCGTTATCGATCTCGCCAAGCAGAAAACGCTCGACATTGTCGTCGTCCTTCAACCATGCGCCGTTCTTCTCCGCCAAGAACAGCGTCACCAGCCTCGGCGGAACAGAGTGCTGTATTGTGCTCAAGATATCTGATCTTCACCGGAGACACAGTTCCTTCGCCATACACCGCGCACTCCAGCTCCACCTCGGTCATGTTTCTTTTCACCAGAAAGTTCGAGACTGAGAGGAATTTATCGGACAAGACGAACATTCGAGGAAAGGTAAACATATTGTGGCTTAAAGAGAAGATTTGATGTCGTTAAGAAATTGACTTGACCAGCGTGATGCAGAAGACATTAATTCCTGTTGAATCAATTAAATAAGCAACAGCATTCATATGAATATTTGCTGGTTCTTGATCAGATAGATGTACAGATGTGTGCACATATTTCTAATGAGCTGATCTTTTCTGCTTTAGAATAAATCTGTAATCAGGCATGAGGAAAACACAGATAAAGTCGATTTATTTTGCTTACATCGAATGATCAGGCGCTTTATGTCTTTAAGGTCTTGTTTCAAATAGAGTGCAAGTCTTTATCTCATATATCGCCGCAAATATCTTACGTTGATTACCATTGATCTGAAGTAACAAACTCTGTCAATCCAGCAACATTGCGAGGTTGCTGATACGATAGGAGTGTTTGCGATGTGAGTGCTCGCCATTATAATACTCACATAGCGAGCCAGCATGGATAAACAGGATGAATCAAAACAAGGAATGAATCTCACTTGTGACGCTGTCGCTGCATTTCATACGAAACAAGTCGCAAGCGAGCGTGTGCACGAGAACAGCAACGATGGCTGGCAGCGACGACGCATACTGCGATAAATACTTGGCATTTTGATACCATTTTCTACTGATAAACACTACTTGCAAGACAAGGGATATCTGGTAAGATTCGAACCTTCCCCGAGTCCGTGTTGGGCGTCGTATGATTGATTGCTATGCTCTGGCTATCTGCCACAACTCGAGATCATAGCGTTTGTCACCACGTCTATACAACAATGCAGAAGAAATTTTGGTCTAGTTGCTGACCTAACTAGCAAGTGTAAGCTCAGCACAGGGAGCAAGCAGACTATGAGGCGGCATAAAGACTTTGTTCTCCAAGTGCCATGTTCTAAGCTTCTGTCGACACAAACGTCTTTGATTACCCGTTACTTCATCGAGAACAATTCGCGGAAGCCGTCCTTCTGCTCATCTGAAAGTGACTCGGGGAACTGCACGTGAAATTTGATGTGCAGTTGACCCTTTTCAGATGGGCGATGCTGCTTTGGCATACCCTCATCCTTCAAAACCGTGACGAACCGAGGCGGTGTAACATCGTCGCGCACTACTTCCACTTGCCGTCCATCTAAGTGTGTAAAGGTCTTTCTAAAGCCTACGAGCGATTCGCGTAGCGAGATGTCCATGTCCATCCACAAATGGTCCCCCTCACGAGTAAAAATCGGATGCGGTGACGTCACCACTTGCAAGCGCACGTGACCAGCCGGTTGACCTGGAATTTCGTCGGCGTAATTTTCCAGTTCAACCTCAAAACTGTCGGGTGTGCCCTTGTCCAGCTCCACATCAAAGCTAAGGTCGGTCATCTCCACCTTACGACCACCACACACTGGACACGTGCTCGTATAGATTTTACCCTTGCCATGACACTTTTCGCACGTGGTTTGGAACTGCTGGATGAAGCCTGGACCCACGCGTCGCGTCGTCATCTTTACACCCTGGCCACGGCACTCGGAGCACACATGAATGTCATCCTCATGAGCCGCTCCTTTACCATGGCAATGCTGGCAAATTGTCTGCACGACATACAAAAATCACCAATGTTGAATATGAGTCAGCATAAGCAAAATCGCGTCTGCAATTGAGTCGCGCACATACCTCACGACGGATAGAGAACTGCAGGCTTTTGCCGTTGTATAGATCAGCCAGTGACACACGCAGTGGCATTACCACGTCTGGACCACGAGACGGCTCCTGTTCTCGGCGTTGACGGCCACCACCGAAAAACTGCGAGAAAATGTCAAAAGGGTCGTGGCCACCACCCCCACCAGCATCACTCAGTCCTTCCTCGCCATAACGATCGTACTTGGCCTTCTTTTCCTCGTCTGATAGCACGTCATAAGCTGCATAGAAGTGATGAGCCCACAACAAAGTCGTATGAATGGTCATCAAGTCGTAGGATAGCATCATATCCAAATGTCAAGTGGAACTCACCACTGGCCACCTCTGCAAATTTCTTGGCTGCACTGTCATCCCCCGGGTTCTTGTCTGGATGATGCTATAGGATACAGTTAGGATTGTAAAGAGTAGACGGGAGCAAGAGACCAAGACATTTAAACTGTTCTCGGTACAGAGCGGAACTCACTTTGAGCGACAATTTACGGAAGGCACGCTTGATTTCAGCAGAAGATGCGTCACGAGTCACGCCCAGTATCTCATAGTAGTCTTTGTCAGCTACAGTCAGTGCTAGTAAACACGCCAACACGAGCAAGAGCAATAGGTGGCGGCCACGCGTCATGAGGATCCCACAGATATGATGAAAACACTGGGACTCGAACACTGGGCTCAGCACGCTTCAGAGCGATGATTGGTTGAAATATGCGATGGCACATAATTGAAGTGATACGAATGTGGATCGAGAGTAGCGTTGTAACTTCAATACACCTCAAGACCCTCATACAAAGCGAAGTATTAAGAGTTGATTGCGAGGCTCGTCAATGTGCCAGGCACAAGGCTACCATTGATCAGTCTAATTGCACTACGCTCGACACTTATGCACCGCATTGTTCACCACTCATCGCACTCATCTTCAGAATTCAACTCCAGAGCGACACCACACGATAGAGATGCTGCATTTGAAAACTCTTGCTTCTAGTGGTCATTGGCACTCTAGAACTATGTAACTTTTTCGTCGCAACTTCTTGTGACATCACCCCATCCAAATGACAAGAATGTATCACATCGTCTAAGCGTTGGCCTCGGCTTGCCACTTCTTTCGAAGCTTCTTTGCTAGTTTTGCTACCTTTTCGTTGCTATCGGGCACACCAAGTAGAAACACGTGGGTTAAATCGACCATAACAAACATGGACTTGGTTAGTACAAAAGTACCTCGACTTGCGCAGCTTGGACACAGGGATGCCAACCTTGGAATCGATAATGTCTCGCGTATCTAACGACATACTATGAAGCTGTTCAAGCGCAGCCAACTGTTTGTTTTGAAGCTTTTGCTCATCTGTGCCATCACTTTGCTGTCCCAAGATGCGGTTGAGAGTTTTCAACGTCTTGAGCGAATTCGAGCTCGAATCTATGATGAATCGTGTGGCATTAGTGGGAGAGAATCGTCAATCGTCACAACAAGAAAGTGTACCGTTGTCTGTAGGCTGTTCATTGGACTGCTTGATCCAATTTTGTCGGAGTTCGTGTGCTTTAGCCGAAACTTTGTCGTTGCTGCGAATCATGAAAAGCGTCTTGATCAAACACCCACCACTACCACCATGACTTGAAGCATTAATGACATACCCGTGTTGGCGTAACTTGGACACTACGCGAGCGATTCCCGTTTTCTTCAAATGGTCGATAGTCAAGGCCATCTACACAATAGTGAGCATCCAAAAGTCAGGCAACAAACACAGCTAAAACATGAACGCAATGCACTGCAAACGCACATCAGCCAGCTGGTTCAAAAACACCAGTAGCTCGTCGTGGGATGTCTCCGAGTTCTCGAGTTTCTCCTTGAGAACCAAGATTTCTTCCTTTGTAATTGGTTTGGGCGCTGGAACCAATTCCTCAACGTCCCACTTCTTGACCAGAAACGTCACGAGCTCACTGATCGTTGGTGACCGATGTGCTCTTAGCTTCATAAGTCGAGGCTGCAGGGTTGATGCAGCTAACACGTCTCTGTTTACATTGTCTAAACTCTTCAACGGAGTTAGAGCGTCCATGATTTTTGGCTCTAATTCCAAAGCCAGCGACAGATTCTTCGATGCTGCTTCAAGCTCGTTCTTGGTACTTTCAATTTTACTGGCACGGACCATTTCTTCCTCCTTGACAGCGTCCACTTCGTTTTCGACCACTGCTTTACAAGGGACAGGTGCACTGGTCTCATTTGCTTCGGCTTTAACATCAGAATGCGCCGCACCTTCAGTAGTAGCAGCAGATTCTTCTGGTGCTGTCGAAGCAGAGTCGACTGCATCCTCCTCTTCCATGGATGCAATCACCCGTGCAACACCTTCCTTGATCGACGCTTTATGATGACGTAAGTCCATGTTCAGACGTTCTTCAAGCAGCTTCCTCACCGTCTTTGTGGTCATCTCCTCAAACGGACAATTCACAAGAATCCAGCGAATCTCCTTTTCTAAAACCACGCTGAGTGTTTCCGTGGTCATATCCACTGGACGTGGTTTTGCCTCGTCCGTGTCCCTCTTTTCGGTACTCAATTCGCTCTTTGCGTCGGTCTCTTGTGACGTCTTGATCACCTTGACAGGCGACACGCTCTTGGTATCTTCTGCTTTCTTTCGCTTCTTGTCGCCTGCTTTCTTGCTCTTCTTCTCCTTCTCTCCCTTCTTCTCCTTCTTCTCCTTCTCCTCCTTCTTCTCCCTTTCTGCCTTCTTCTCCTTCTCCTCCTTCTTCTCCCTTTCTGCCTTCTTCTTTTTCTTCTTCTTCTTCTTCTTCTCCACTTCAAAGTCGTCCTCATTCTGTTCTTCTAGAGCATCTTCATCGTCCACGTCCATTGTCTCTTCTTCCTCGACCTCATCCTGCTCGATCCCCTGCGGCACCAGCTCCAGTGGCGGTGGCTCCAGTGTCGGATCTAGATCGGACGGCACCATATATTGCGGAAGACGGATGTCCTCCGGCTGTGACAGATACTCTTCAACCTCTTGAACAGCGACGAGCAAGGTCTCAATCGTACCCTTCTTCTTAATTAGGTGCTTCGGGTGGCCCTTGAGAAACTGATCCTTCTGCGCGCAGTCCCATGGTCGCAGTACACCCTTCTTAAGTCCCACGAGCGAGCTGTCAAAAATCAAGTCAATGTTACCGTCATTCTTGACACATTCGTAGTTTTTGACGTACAAGTTATGCGAGCCAAAATAATAAACGACGATAAAGTCGGATGGAAAATCCCGCGCTTTTTTGAGAATCTTCTTGTGGCCATCACCAAGTAGATACAGATTAGGACGTAGCTTGGTAACGTCACAGATATATACGGGCCACCATGGATATCCCTCCAAGATGTACCAGCCCACCGAGTTAGGCACAATTTCGTCCGCCATGATGGTCAAAAATCTCCTTGTGGCAAGGTTCGAGAGGCGGCTAGGGGTGGTGAAGTAGCGGTACCTTCAATCGGGTACATCCGCCTCGTGACTGGCTGGAAATCTCCCCCAAGTTTAGATCTCTTTGTCTCTCATCAGTGCCTAAAAGCGAGAAAAAGGGGAGGAACAATGTCTTCGGACGACGAACGCAGTGTGAGTGACGTGGAGGAGGAGGTGCAGACCCCACCGGAGGAGGTAGAAGACTGTAGCAACTCGGACGTTGTGACCAAGTACCGTTTGGCTGCTGAGATTGCGCAATCGGCACTCCAAGGTGTATTATCGCAGCTGGAGGCTGGCAAGGATGTGGTGGAGCTGTGCAAATTCGGCGATTTGGTGATACAGCAACGCTGCGCTGCCATCTTTAAGAGCAAGAAAATTGACAAGGGCGTAGCGTTTCCTACATCCATTTCGGTGAATGAGATCATCTGTCACTTTTCACCTTTGGCGAGCGAGAGTATGACGGTCAAGGCGGGTGATTGGGTGAAGATTGACCTGGGATGCCACATTGACGGCTATGTTGCAGTCGTGGCGCACACAGCTATTGTTCCTGCTGAAGGCGCTGCTGCTGATGCGGAATTTCCCGAACTGAAAGGATCGGAAGCTGACGTGCTGAAATGTGCCCATGACGCTGTAGAGCTGTGCGCGAGACTTATTAAACCTGGCAACACCAATTTGCAGGTGACGGAAGCTCTCACGCGACTGGAAGAGTCGTATGGTGTCAAGAGTCTGCAGGGCACCATCATGCACCAGCTCAAACGTTTTGTGATTGACGGCAACAAGATGATCGCCCAGAAGATGGACGTGGAGAACCGCACGCCGAAGGTCACGTTTGAACCTAATGAGGTGTACACTATCGACGTGTGTTATACCACGGGCAGTGACAAGCCGGTGACGAGCGAGCGTCGCACGACGGTCTTTAAGCGCCAGGTGGACAAACAGTACCGTCTCAAGATGAAGGCATCGCGTTATGTCTTTAAGGAGATTAACAACAAGTTCCCGACGTTGCCATTTACTATTCGTGCCTTTGAGGACGAGAGCCAGGCGCGTATGGGTGTGGTGGAGTGCGTGAAGCATGACCTTCTGCAAGCTTATCCGATTTTGGAAGCTCGTCCTGGTGACAAAGTTGCGCACTTTAAGGCGACGGTGTTGCTACTTCCCGGCGGTACTACCAAGATCACGGGTCTTGCGTTCCCAAGTGATCGTGTGCACTCGGACAAGACCGTAGATGAGGAGACGGCCAAGATCCTTGCGTCCTCTTTGAAGAAGAACAAGAAGAAGAAGAAAAAACCCACTGCCTAAGTCTATCACTTCGGCCGTCGTCATCTCGCGTCTGGCTTGGTTTGTCGCTATTCTAGCGGTGGTAATGTCAAAGATGGGAAGTGAGTGATAAACATGATGATGATGATGATGACTTCCTTCCTTTCAGCAGTTTAAGCGCGAGGAATCCACGCCAAAGCAGTTGATCCAAGAAAATAGTCGCGGCATGAGTTTTCCTTCTTCTTTTTCTTCTGGCTGCAGTACAATGCAGCAGCTTTGCCTAAGCGTAAGCGAAGGAGGAAGTCCCTAGTTGATTTCTTTGGAAAACAACAAGATTTTACCCTTTTTTCATTCATAGTTTGCAATGCATTCACATGCTCTCGGCTCTCCTGTTACAATACGAGATGAGCGTCTTTCTAGCTATGTCAAGGAAGAAGGAACGAATACATGGAAATTAAAAGTCTAATTGGCCTTCTTGCCCTTGGTCTTCCGCTTGCGCTTCTTGGAAACTTCCTTGCTTGACTCAGCTTCGGCTTCCTTCCTCTTCTCCTTCTCAGCCTCTATCTTAGCACGCTTGTCCTCAAGCTTTTGCACTTTGTCAGCCTTTTTACCCAGACCGTACTGCATGCGGTCATACAGCCGCTTCGCCTTCTTCGACATCATAGTCTTGGCCAGCTCCTTGAGCTCGGCGGTCTCCTCCTCCTTCTTCGCACGCTTCGACTTCTTGTCGACGGTCAACGCGTCCGCCGTACGCTTGACAGCCGACGACTTCTCGACCTCGTCGTCTTCCTTCTCTTCCTCAGCAACATCTTCGTCTTCCTCTTCATCGCTGTCACTGCTATCCTTCTCCCCACCCTTACCATCCATCTCAGCCTTGAGATCAGCGGCATAGATCTCCTCCTGCTTCTCAGCGTCTTCATCCTCTGAATCTGAAGCATCTTCGTGGCCAACGGCACCAACCTCGCGTAGCACTTGTGAGGCCGATTTGAGCTTCTCCAGTTCCTTACGGTATTCAGGGGTATAGCCTTCCTGTGCATCGTTCACGAAAGGTGAGAGATGAGGTGGAAGCTCCGCACCAGGCAAATAGCGCGTCAGAGGGAGCAGGATGCCATTGTTCACCGAGTCAAATACCCACTGTGGCTGCACATATTCGCGGTTAAAGTAGCGATGGCCTTGGTGCGGACGATCCATAATATGGTGCGTGATGCGTGTATCCTTCTCGTCGAAAGGAGACCCAGCACCATCCCAGCCCAGTGTGCCACCGTGCGAGCGCAGCACCAGCTCCAAACAAGCCGAAGGAACTTCACGAGACAAGAAGAAGGTCAGACCAGTGAACAGACTCTTTTCACTGCGCTCCTTGCGCTGTTCGAGGTAAATTTGCGCCGCTAACTCGTTCGATGCAAAGGCAGCTTCAAGCGGCTCGCTCATCGCGCCGTATGACGTCTCATCCTCTTCTTCCTCCTCTTCTTCGTACTTCACAGGATTCATGTCGCTCTTGGCAATAGCACCGCCAAGAGTCTTGATCCGCTTCTCGGACTCCTTTTGCTGCTGGGAAATACCCTTGTGACTCTCCGTATCCTCCTCTTCCTCCTTCTCCTCCGTATGTTCCATCTCTGTGTCCTTCATTCTCTCCAATTCGATCGCAGCAAGTTGAGCACCAGCTGCATCCAGCTGCAAATTGATCTTTGGCGGATAAGCCACGCCAATTTGCATATACAACTGAGCGTTGACAAACTTTAGCAGCACTTCATAGAACTCCAAGAACGTGAGCATGACCCTCACATCCACTCGTTTGTCCACTGTCGGCGTGAACTGATGCGGCACTAGCCACGTAATCGTCTGACCCTGCACATTTGCCTGGTAGTAGATGCCCTTAATACTCACAAAGATCTTCGTGAGCGCCCGTGTGACGACAATGTAGTTCTGCCATTCACGAACCAGACGCAGACACATACTCGTCACCTCTGCGCGAATCCCGTTACCTGTCGGCATGAGTGCGAACAAATGCACCAGACAAAGAGCGTCGTCCAAGTCGCCTAGAGCGTCAACAAAGCGCGGGTAGCGCTCCTTGACAATGTGATCCAGCTCGTAAGTGGGACGGTTCTCATGCTTGCGCTTGGCGTCTTCATAGTCCTTTTTGCCCATAGCCTTCTTAACCTTCTTCATAAACGTCTTGAATGCTCGAAACTTGTCCAACACGGGCTCGTGGGCGAGAAACATGACGTCTTTAATGTAGTAATACGTCTTGTCCTTTCCCGACGGCTTCTTCTTGGGCTCACGTGGATAAATTCCCTTTAGAATACACAAACGACGAAAGTCCTTGAGCGATAGCTGCAGACGCTTGAGTGCCTGGCTGCGCGTGATGTAATTGGCCGCTGAGCCGTGCATGCCCTTGCGCTGCTCCTTGCCAAACTTGGCCAGACGGCGCTTGCTGCCCATAGCATCGGTCTGCTTGGCCTTAATGGACTTGAGCTTCTTCTTACCCTTCACACGCTTCGTCGGCATGTTTCCTTACGAGTAGAATGGACGACGGATGGATGCAGACTGAGGACTTGGCTCCAGTCGTTGGGCCAAGAGCTCCAGTCAATTGATTAGCATTATTGATTGGTAGAAAAGAAGATTAATAGCGAAACAGGATTGGAGCATATTCAAACACGGTACCATGTACCGACTTCATAAATTGAGCTGTTGGTGCGCAGCCATTGCGGACGTGCGGATCTTGACGGCGTTTGTGCAACGATGGTGGGCAAGAAAAGAAAGCACAATCGTCATGCTCATGTGAAGAAGAAACTCAAGACAAAGACGTTGATGGACGAGAAAGAACGAAGCTCACAGGTAGAGAAAGAGACTCAGGAGGTCGATGCAAACATGAAACAAATTGTGGAGCTGGAAGACGGTTCTTCGGAGCCGTCAGCACTGCTATCAGCTGAACTATTGCAAGAAATGGGCAATGAAGATACTGGTGGTGCACTGGTGCTACCTGGTCGCCGTAAGAAGAAGCAGAAGACCGAGACAATACCTGAGGAAGTGATGCAGCAGGCACAGCACATAAGCAAGAGCAAGCGCAAGAAGCTGGAGGCTATTGCTGCTAGGAAAGTGAAGGAGGCTAGACGTGCGGATCTGTACAAGTCGCTTGAGAAGCAGCAGCTTACACAAGACCAGATGAAGCTCATGTACAGCACGTCACAGATGGGACACAAGGAGACGCTGCGAGAACGCCTCAAACGATCACTAAACCGACAGAAGGCAGGTATTGAACTCTCTGAGAATGCGATGAGTGAACTGCTAAAGAAAACAGTCAGGAGTCAAGGAGAAGAGGAGGAAGAGGAGGAAGAGGAAGAAGAAGATGATGATGTGGTGGATTTGGTGACGAGACAGGAAGAAAACGCGGTGCATTCTAAGGAGAAGGCTGATACTGCTACTCCAGTGTGTGGTCTTAACGACGACACGATTGAGGCGAACGATGAAGCTGCTCAAGAAAAGAGCGGTAAGAAGAAGCGTCGTAAGAAAAGAATGGCTGTAGTTACTCGCTCTGTGCCAATGCTGCCGTCACAAGACAAAGCTGTAGAGCCTGTAAGCAACGACACAACCGCCTCTGTCATTGCTGCTCATCAGACGGCACTTGAAGAGGAAGCCTTTGAGAAGGAGGTCAAGCGCAGCAGTTCACAGACCACTGCTATGATCAAACTGCAAGCTCTGCGCAAGAAGAACGAGGAAAAGCGCCGGCAAAAAGCGCTGACTACTGCAACGGCAAACGTCGAGTCTGCTCCAAAGAGCGAACACGAATCAGCTACAGATACTGCGGACGTGTATGTACCGCAGCCGATCGTGATCAAGACTGCTGAGGAACTGCGTGAGCTGAGTAAGAAGACGAAGTTATCGTACAAGACATCGCTTGTTACGCTATCTCGCAAGCCGGATATCCAACTGGCACGTATGCAGCTTCCAGTGTGCAGTTCGGAGCAGGAAATCATGGAAGCGATCACCGAGAACGATGTAATTATTCTGTGTGGCGAGACAGGAAGTGGTAAGACCACGCAGGTGCCACAATTCTTGTACGAGGCAGGTTATGGTCACCCGAATCACGCGACAAATAGCGGACGCATTGGTGTCACGCAGCCACGACGTGTTGCTGCCGTCTCCACTGCCAAGCGCGTGGCTGAAGAGCTCAACGTGCCGTTCGGTGCTCCTAGAGGTCACGTCGGGTACCAAATCCGATACGATGCCGAACATGTGAGCGAGCACACGCGCATCAAATTCATGACCGATGGCATCCTGCTGAAAGAAATTCAACAAGACTTTTTGCTGCATCAGTATTCGATTCTTCTGCTGGATGAGGCACACGAGCGTAACGTGAATACCGACATTCTGATCGGGTTGTTGTCTCGCATTGCTCCATTGCGAGCTCAAATGTCGTTGGAGGAGGAAGAAGCGTACAAGTTGCTGTCAAAAGAGGAGAAGGAGACCGCCAAGAAGCCTATCAAGCCGCTCAAACTTGTCATTATGTCAGCAACCTTGCGCGTGGAAGACTTCACGCAAAACCATCGCTTGTTCCCAACTCCACCGCCTGTTCTTCGTGTAGATGCGCGTCAATATCCCGTGACGGTGCATTTCAACAAGCGCACGGAGCTGGACAACTACGTGAATGAAGCGTACAAGAAGGTAGTCAAAATTCACAAGAAGCTGCCTGAGGGTGGTGTGCTGGTGTTCCTCACAGGCCAGCGAGAGATCCTACAGCTATGCCGCAAACTCAGTCGATCGTACTCGGTTGCTGCAAGAGACAAGAAGGCGGCAGCGTTAAAGAGTAGCCGAGCATTTCGTGCACAGCGCCGACAATCGACCACCGAACAAGCGAGGAGCACCAAGGACGGCTTTCTCCGAGAACACGACGATCTCGAAGAAGAAGCCGACTTGGAGGATGCTCAAGTGTATGGCAATGAAGTTGACGACGACGACGATGCCACGTATGAGCTGAAAGACCGAGAGCAGACGTCTGACAATGAAGATGACGAAGACATGGAAGACGACCTGGCAGTGCCGTACATGCATGTGCTTCCGTTATACTCGCTGCTCCCCAACAATGAGCAAATGAGGGTCTTTGATACACCGCCGGAGAAGCACCGACTGATTGTTGTTGCTACTAACGTGGCCGAAACATCATTGACCATCCCGGGCATCAAGTACGTGGTCGATGCTGGACGCACAAAGGAGCGTGTCTTTGATCTTGCTAACGGCATTTCGTCGTTCAAAGTCCAATGGATTTCCAAGGCCAGCGCTGACCAGCGAGCGGGTCGAGCAGGTCGTACTGGTCCCGGCCACTGCTACCGCTTGTATTCGTCCGCAGTGTACGATACCGAGTTTCCAAGGTTCTCGTCCCCTGAAATTCTGTGTCAACCTATTGACGATTTGGTGCTTCAGATGAAGGCCATGGGCATCCACAAGGTCCTGCAGTTTCCATTTCCAACACCTCCTGACCGTCAGGCCGTGAAAAAGGCGCTTGCAACGTTAGTGAATCTCGGTGCTATTTCCCCCGACGACGACGAGGCCATCACTGGACTCGGTCGCGCTCTTGTGCAGTTCCCCGTTGCCGCACGGTTTGCAAAGATGTTGCTGCTTGCACAGAAATTGAAGCTTGTCGAGTACACGATTGCCATTGTTGCGGGTTTGTCAGGTCACTCACCGTTCATTCACGCTGTGGAGCGTCGTGAGCAAGCGAAAAGTGCGGAAGATGACACGAAGAAGGAGCTGGAGGAGATGGAGAAGGAGTGGCAAGAGGCCGAGGAGATGCGTAAACATGCACAATGGATCGATCAAGAGAGCGATGTATTGAGTCTACTGCGTGCGGCTGGTGCCTATGCCTACGCTGGTGGCAGCAGTCAGTTTTGTCAGGACAACCATTTGCATGAGAAGACCATGCAGAATATGCTGAAGCTACGACAGCAATTGACACGTATCGTCAACAAACTCTACAGCGAGGAAGAGGGCTTTGATACGGTCGTGCTCGAGCCCAAGATGCCGCCCCCTGACGTCGAGACGCAAAGCGTTCTGCGGCAAATCGTTGCTGTCGGGTTCTTGGATCAAGTAGCAAAGCGTGTGCCGGCGGGTACCATCACCGAAGGCACAAAGATCGAGCGGAACTGCGCGTATATTGCTGCAACTGGTCATGTCAAGGAACCCGTGTACATCCACCCTCACTCCTCTGTCTTTACGCCGAATCCGACTAAACTGCCCGAGTTTGTCGTGTATCAGCACATTATGCGCACCACTCGTGCGTACATGAAGATGGTGACTGCAATTGAGCCGCAGTGGCTCCCAAGTATCGGCAAGAACACGCCATTGTGTAAGTACGCACCGCCGCTCGTAGAGCCGGCACCGTTTTACAATCCAGAGCTCGACGAGGTACAGTGCTATGCAAAGGCTCAGTATGGCATTCATCAGTGGTCTCTACCCGCAATGCGAATCAATTACCCCGACAACGATCCGTCCGACAATTTAGGCGCCAAGTATCGATGGTTTGCCAAGTTGTTGCTCGATGGTCAAGTCCTCCCTAGTCTACGCCCGTTTGCAGCGGCTCTGAAGGAGCCAAGCCACACTTTGATTCGTAAAAAGTTTGACAAGAAGATTCAGCTCTTGGTCGCCAAGCTGCAGCAGCATAAGGTGGCGTCACGACGTGCACTCGTGGCCAAGTGGAGTTCACCTCATGGTCAGCAATTCCTCAAAGTAGAGCTACAGAATTGGCTCAAAGATACGCATCAAGCTCCTTTCAGTCAAGCATGGGAATCGATTGTAAAGACCGCAGTAGAGAACGAGAAGAAAGAGAAGAAGAGGAAAAACAGCTTGAACCAAGTAGAAGTTAAACGCTAAAAGCTCGGTATGTTACGCGGACTGGAAGGAATTCTTCTGTGTGTATGTAGCAGTCATTATACGTACCAAATACTCCTCATGACGCATCATTCTGACCAACCCGTGACGTCATTTGCCCCTTCTAGATACGTTTTCGTCGGTTCAATATGCTCCCAGGGCCGTATTATGGTCGGCGTCGTCCTCGCTGGCATCGTTGGAGGACGCGTGTGTGGCTGTTTACACACCGCTATTGCCGCTTGATTACTGCATGTGCTGCGCTCCTCGTCCTCTTTGGATGTGTCAAAACGTGCCACTACTTGGTGATCTATAGGCGTCGTCTAGCGTGGCGCAAACCCCCTTTGCCTCCAGAAGAGGTTGAAGCCTTTGTCAATCGCCTATGGCTCGAGACGCAACGTTCGGATGCCATATACACACGGGGAATTGTGCTCCCATTGTTCGATGAGATTGCACTGCTCGGTTTCTCTCTCATCCTCGAACTACGTCGTCTCGACGTGACGCTGCCCGTGGAAATCGCCCACTGTGGCGACTTGAGCATGACGTTTCAACGCACAGTCCACAAACAGGATGATAACGTGGTTTTCCTTGACGTCTGTGCCTTGGCAGCTAATGCCACAACAAAGACGCGTCCTGTCTTTTGTGTCGATTTGGCGCATTGCCACCACAAGTTCCGCAGCTTTCAGGTCAAAGTACTGGCTGTCGTGTACTCTCACTTTCAAGAAATCATGTTGCTCGATGCCGACACTTTGTTCTTCCAGAGTCCAATGTCACTATGGGAAACGCACAAGTACAAGACGACCGGGACCTTGTTCTTCAATGACCGCATCAGCTACGAAATGTCCTACTTGGCCAAAAGAGCGGCTTTGGATGGAACCCTCGACAGCAATCCGAAAGTGGGGGCACTGCATTTCTTCTTAGCAGGATTCAATGTCACTCCCTACAGTCGATTTGAAATCATTGAGAACGACGACGATGCACGGCCTCCAGTCTCGAGACAGCATTTCGGACTAGACTTTGGCTTCCAGCCTAGTGCGTTCTTGCTCGATTCTCATGTCTGGAGACTGCGCAGTGGTCACCAAATGGATTCGTCGCTGGTATTGTGGAACAAGCAGCGTCAACCTCGTGCGACGGCCATCTTGGCGTCGCTTATCTCGTTGAACGGCTTTCCTACTGCACCGTCCTATGGTGATAAGGAGCTTTATTGGCTCGCGTCTGAGCTGGCCGAGACTGCATATGCCTTTTCCGACTTTGCCGTTGGGGCGCTAGGCTGGGAGCTGCTCGCCAGTGGGCATCACAATGACGGAGTGTTGTGTGGGGACGCCCTTCAGTATTACCCAGTGCAGCGGGATCTGACCAAGGAACTACGAGCAGATGCTGAGCTGCTCTACATGAACAGCGACAACATTTTAGAGTGGGGACGCGATTCTCGGCGTTTGTACCGCACGGCTGCTCGTCCAGCAGAGCTCTATTCGGGGTCGTTTATCGACCGCAAGCTGCCGCAGACTTGTCCATTCAACGTGACCACGATGGACCTCACTCTACGAGAGACACAGGTGCTTAAACAACGGCAGCAGTACTACGATGTGGTGGTAAACTGGATGCAAGATACGCGGTGACATTCGTTTGTATGAAAGACGACATGATTGTTGCGTCTGCGGCGCTGCTTTCATATAGCGCGCAAGCGAGAACTCGACCAAGACGCGTCAAATACAGCTAAGAGGTGGGCACAAGGCGTGAGCTTCGTCTCGGATCTTTTTGTGAGCTAGATATCTTTGACAATTGTTCATTAGAAGAGTACGAAATAATGGAAATATCAAGAGTTGTGTTGCGAATGGGATGACGAGATTTTGCATGCACACAGCGCGAAGGACGCAGAGGTGAGACCAAGGAGCTACGATTTAGATGTCGATTGAACGTCTGACCGATTGCAAGGCACGTGCGCAATGAGATCGATCGTCGAAGAGACTGAAGGTTCCGATGACGACGTTTCTCGGCTGTTCAAACGCGTGGTAGAAGCGGCCGACTCGAGCATTGAAGAACGGAGCCAAAATTTGCTCGGACGGACGGACGAACACCGACGAAGGTCGTGAGCACATGCAGCGCGAGGAATCGAAGAAGCTGACGCCAAAGAGCGAGAGTGCTCAATCCAGGCCGCAGAGAAAGAAGTCTTCTGGTACGTCAAGGAACATGCCGGCAAGGACTAGAGCACGTCGCGCGCCGAATCGTTATGATCTACCGTGAACCGTTTCTTTCCAAGATGAGATCCAATGCAGCGATCATACAGTGAAGCAGATTCAGATGGGGGGCATGGCATCTTGTTAGCCATCACACGCTTCGAGGTGTGATCTCAAGAGCGAGACATCTCTCCTTTGTCCTGATTTTGACTGATCAGAATATTCCTTCTTTGATCGGTGGTGTTTGGACATGGTGACAACTCCTTGGACACATCTCATCGCACTAAGAATCTCGTGATGTGGCGAATAATTCAAGTCAATCAGTCGCAGAGAGCACAACACGGACACCTGATACTCTCACCGGATACTTTCACCTTAAACGAAAATTTCGTGAGCAAATGGTGGCGCGAACACTTCTTACTACGCCTTCAAGTCTACGCAACGATCAAGTTTGAAGTGTTCAATAGCGAGTGCCCATACCAAGAGCCGAAGAAAGACAAGAAACCGCGTGAAAGTAATCATGCATGCGGGCTTTAGTACCGACGAGACGGATGTGAAGGAAGTGCTGCATATGCAAAATATTCTCACGTTCGACGGCACTGAGTGTAGCGAGGAGTGGATTCCGTGAGCAAATCATATTCAGGACAATGATATGGCGAGTTACGTCTGATTGCTTTGGAAGGTGTCAGAGCGCACTCGAGAAGAGGATGGAAGAAGTGCCGAACGAGAAGGAGTCGGGGCATTCTCACTGTTTTCA
>NQFO01004479.1:0-10144 GCA_003991265.1 Pseudoperonospora humuli | reverse complement strand
GCTGTTCAAACGCGTGGTAGAAGCGGCCGACTCGAGCATTGAAGAACGGAGCCAAAATTTGCTCGGACGGACGGACGAACACCGACGAAGGTCGTGAGCACATGCAGCGCGAGGAATCGAAGAAGCTGACGCCAAAGAGCGAGAGTGCTCAATCCAGGCCGCAGAGAAAGAAGTCTTCTGGTACGTCAAGGAACATGCCGGCAAGGACTAGAGCACGTCGCGCGCCGAATCGTTATGATCTACCGTGAACCGTTTCTTTCCAAGATGAGATCCAATGCAGCGATCATACAGTGAAGCAGATTCAGATGGGGGGCATGGCATCTTGTTAGCCATCACACGCTTCGAGGTGTGATCTCAAGAGCGAGACATCTCTCCTTTGTCCTGATTTTGACTGATCAGAATATTCCTTCTTTGATCGGTGGTGTTTGGACATGGTGACAACTCCTTGGACACATCTCATCGCACTAAGAATCTCGTGATGTGGCGAATAATTCAAGTCAATCAGTCGCAGAGAGCACAACACGGACACCTGATACTCTCACCGGATACTTTCACCTTAAACGAAAATTTCGTGAGCAAATGGTGGCGCGAACACTTCTTACTACGCCTTCAAGTCTACGCAACGATCAAGTTTGAAGTGTTCAATAGCGAGTGCCCATACCAAGAGCCGAAGAAAGACAAGAAACCGCGTGAAAGTAATCATGCATGCGGGCTTTAGTACCGACGAGACGGATGTGAAGGAAGTGCTGCATATGCAAAATATTCTCACGTTCGACGGCACTGAGTGTAGCGAGGAGTGGATTCCGTGAGCAAATCATATTCAGGACAATGATATGGCGAGTTACGTCTGATTGCTTTGGAAGGTGTCAGAGCGCACTCGAGAAGAGGATGGAAGAAGTGCCGAACGAGAAGGAGTCGGGGCATTCTCACTGTTTTCAGGTCACGAGAGCACGCATTAAGACCAATGCGTCTGCGCTGACTGGTTAGTTTACTCAGGCATCAAAGCGCGAGTAATGGGGAATTTGGCGTATCACTTTATTCTACAAGAGTCTTTGCGTCGTGCCTTTACTTTCTCGCTTGTTTGAAATTGACGTTTGGAGCGTCTTTGTGGATCAAATGCGAGCAAGCTAGTCGCCTCTTTGCAAACCAAGTTATACAGTATATCAGCTCTGTTGTTTCGACCAAAGACGGAGAGCGAGAAGAAACCTGACAAGAAGTTCCTAGAATTCTGTGGTTCCTCCTAGGCACGTACCAAACGTCGTTTTAAGGCTAGAAGGTTTTGAGATACAAGCGTCGTGTACTACTGTAAGAGAAGTCTTTGTCCATTGCAACACCATGTGCTAAAGCAGAAGTAGAAGAAGAAGAATCGCTTGCGCTGGGTACGCAGACCCTAGCTTTGCAATGACCGCAACACCGCTCAAGTAACTACGCGCGAGGAGAGTCACAAGAAATGGCACACAGGGATCATTGTAGAAATGCCATCGTTCGAGGCCACAGACTACATGAAGGAGCTGCTGTTCTTGAAAAAAGCTCACAATGCCACGATGCAAAATTTTACTTAGAGCGTCGAAGTTGCTTGTTTCGGCGCTGAATGCGGGCTTATTTTGAGCCGGCAAAGCCTCTTCACGTTACCACTCTGTCGTGTTGATCACGATCGTGGTGAGATGAAAGCATGGGCAAGAGCAAAGAGCTAAGGTAATGCTTGCCATGAGATCATCACGTGCATGAGCGCCTGCGATAGTTTTGCTCTCAGATGGGCCTGAAAGTTCGAGTATTTCCCTGTCTGCGAGCTCATCAGAGGCAGCTGTGTCTATCAAGTGAGCTTATACTTTTTATAAGTTAGAATGGTCTTCCTGGTTTCTCTCGTATTACTTACTGTTTAAACTGCAGTAGGGTTCGTTTATCAGAGTTCGCTCAGCTGTCCGGGCTCAAAAGCTGAGCCAACAAGCTTTTCTGGTACACATGTGGTATGGACAGTCCGATGCCCAGACTGTGTTCCTCTTGGGTTTGTATTCCATCTTGTTATAGGCTCACTTTACATTTTGCCGCCATCTTCGAGCATCGCCACGTTTGAGCACTGTCCGTGTGCCCAAAGCACATCCTTGCCACCTCGACCCACTATGCCAACACCCAACAACCGTCGCAATGCGAGCCGAGCTCGGTGTCAGTTTGAAGCTTGTGATAAGTTTGCCCAGACCCGTGGCCTATGCAAGGCTCACGGAGGCGGCTCTCGCTGCCGCGATCCGCTTTGCAACAAGCTCGCTCAAAGTCGCGGATTGTGCATAGCTCACGGTGGAGGACGTCGCTGCCAATTCGACGGCTGCAAGAAACTGGCGCAGTCCAAGGGTCACTGCATCTCACACGGTGGCGGCCGTCGCTGTGCGATCCTAAACTGTGAAAAGTTCTCGCAAGTCAAAGGTCGCTGTAAGTCGCATTCCAAGCTCCACAGCGTCGTGACCCCAACGTCTCCTACCTGTGCCAAGCTTTCCATCGATTTTCTGCTATCGCGCAACACTTCGATGGGCGCGAAGGCTCCACATCGACAGCAGGTACAAACACCAGCTGTGCGACCCGCAACGTACCTTGCTGTCCCGTTGTTGTCAGCCGGTATGGGTTGCAACCCCCAATATGACACCCAGATGTTGGGCAACCAGCACTCTTTGCTGTCGTTTCTTGCACCTCACGGTACAACAAATTCGTCCTGTTCTGCACTGCAGCCTCAATTTCCTGCTATGTCTGACCACTACAGGGCGCCAACGCTGCCATCACTTACGATGTACCGCTAAGCTATGGGTGCTGAGTGTAGTGTAGTTTTGTGAGTAATTGAGGGCTAACATGTTGGTATTGAAAGATACGTTTCTTTCTCATCATTACTTAGTAGTCCGTGAATGTAGACTACCACCGAGAGGATACAGAACAGCACGACTGACACGTTTCTTGCGCGGAATACTGATTCTAATCTATTGGATTCCAGATGGAGCCATGCATATATTCACATTTGACATTGTACGCATGTTGCGAAGCAAATGAGACCTGGTCACATCTTTCTCGCGTCAAAAGTAGAAGGACGTTTCAGGTGCTCATGATTGCGTGCAGAGAACCCTTGTGATGATGCCTCTGGGCAAGCACAAGCCTAAATCAGAACAGCCATAGGCGTTTTACTGGTCGGGAGTGATTTCTGCGCATTTTCAAAGCTCCCTACACTTTTTTGCAATGTTGCACCTAATTTATGTGTAGGGTAAGATTTGCAGCAAGAGGAAAAGGCTTGGATTGGACTTGAGTGATACTGGTGCGTCCTCTTTTGGCGCAATGTTCATGCCAGTTGATAGTGACGTCGAGGTACTGTCGGAAGGCAAGCAAGGAAAAGTAACTCACAGACAATTTGTTGAGGAAGGTACGATTTGATAATTGCATCTTGGATGCGCTTTTCCAGCAATCACAATTGCTTTGGATGCAGTACACGAAAAATTCAGTGCACGAAATAACGCTGTATCAAGGCACGCTGGACCAGCATTGATAGTTTAACGCGCTGCTGTGTAGCCAGGCGATGCACTGAACTGCCACCCGTCAAACAGGCTGCCTGCTGCACTGCTCCGACGTGAGGATATGCCGCACTTAGATGGACACTTTCTCGAATCACGACTGTTTCTTAAAGGATTTGGAAGCCTTCATGCCAACACCTCCCTCTTAAATAATTCCAGTACGTTGATAGCCTTGCTCACGTCGCGGTCCCAGCTGCACGCGTTGCAATGCACGTGAGCACTCCACAACAATCTTTCTTGTGGAGATGTGCTTAAAGATTCCAGCGCCACACCCTTGCGCTTGCTCTGTTTTGTATGGTGTTTACTCAACAGGCGAATGTGTTGGGTGGCAGCTTGCTCGATGTCAAATCATTTTGACACCATGTTTCATTGTATACTACCACTTATGGAGTCTCGTAAGGACGTCAGTTTTTGGCATGCTTTTAACATGTGCAAAACTGGAATTTCCAGCCCCTCAGAAAAGAGAATCATGTATATGTGTATAAGTGTATGAGAATGTAGCTGAAATTTTTCCGCATACGGCATGATACTCGTGGCTGAGTAGCACAGAAATCCAGTGATCACGATAAGATCGCCAGCAGCGTAATCATTCCTTCTAATCTTCGTATAGCGTAAGACCAGATTTGACGACATATTATTGAAGGTGACGAAGATGAAGATGCATCTGACTCGGTACTATCAAGTGCGTGCACGAGTAAAAGGACTCCGGATAGCACGCCAGCAGACGCGTCGTCGCCCCGACATCCGCAACAAGTGTTGGTGAGTCCGATTTGGTAGAAGTACCTACCAGATCGTTGAGCCACGAAAACAAGAGCGAGTTCGTCAATTGTCGAAGCTGGTGCAAGTCATGCTCGAAGATGACATTGTCGTGTTTGGTTTGAGAAGCACAAGCTTACAACCCTGAGCTTCTATCAATATCATCAATTAAAATAGAAAAACAAACAAAATTAATAGAAACAAAAGCAATTAAGCAATAGATGATAAACAAACAAAATTACAATACATCTTATTGCCATAAAAATCAAGTATTATTGAGCTCCAGGTTTCCAATAACACTGAGAAAATATTTGAAGGGGCTAGTAACGATCCTACAAAGAGCAGAGTGGATAAAGGAAGCCTCATGAGAACGATCGTGCGAGAGTATCAGCGAGACAGATGTAGCTGGAGTGCTGCATACATGAGACGTTCATGCGCCATGTAATGAAAGCAGTGGATTGCGTGGTCAGACTGCGTTCAAATGGTCTGGAGTTTCAAGCTCAGCTCTTTTGGAAGTTATAGAGCGCCGGATGGAGGAGGTGCCAAATGAGGAGGGAGTTCTGACGCTCTTGCTGTCTCTTGTATATACGATATACGCGAGAGCGCTCATCGAAACCTACGCAAATACGCTACATCTTGATAATGCGCGCATCGAGAAATAGATTGACGGCTACAACGATATACTTCGTGGTGTGTCCTGTCAATGAAGCTGTCTTAGGGGAAGTAGTGGACGGCGATGCACCACATCTTTGAGATCTCTCAGATCAGGATCATGCGTCGTAGGAGTCTCTGGACGAAAAGTGCAAGCACGCTTGTCGTCTCTTTGCCGATCAAACAAACGACGGATCAGCGCGTCAGTTTTGCTGTTTTGGTCACAGGCAGAGAGCAAAACGAAATCTGACAAGAAGCTGTTTGAGGGTCCTATGGCTTTCCTGGATTACGTGCCAGACGTCGTCATCAGACTAGATTCCGGAACACAGGCGCTATGTGCTACTGTGAGAGAGGTGCTTAGTCCACACCAAGAGAGGCACTGTGAAAGACGGCGAAAGAAGCAGAATTGCTTGGACTGGATACGCTGACCCCCGCTACCTAAGCATCGTAATAACGAGTGCGATATTGTATAAGTGTCTTCTATGGAATGTCATCACATGACTGGCTTCATGTGATTTTGTGCTTGGATTGAGGGTTAGGAAAAAGAGCACCCTGCGTACAAGAAGACCCTTACAGAGATGCCGTCGTTTTAAGGCCGCGAGCTGCTCGAGGTTTCTAGAGTGGATGCAGTACTTCTGGAGCAACGTGCAGTTCGTGTCGTAAATCCGCGCGAAGCAGTTTTTTCTCACGTGGAAGCTCTTTCGGCAGCGCATGGCTCGCGTAGCGTACTAAAGTGAGCGCGATGGAATCAAAGACACGCGCCAAGTCCAGTGAAAGGATTGAAACAAGCGATGCAGTTGTGCACGACGGTGGTCTCTTATGGACGACTTCAGGACAAGCAAGAGTGTCTCCTGAGGCTTTCGTTTGTTCGATGCGCTGCTCTACGTAGAACAGTGAGCTGCCGAAGAAAAGAACAGATGGCGGATCATCTGTCACTAAAGAATGCTACGAATCCCACTGCTGCGACCACGTAGAGTGCACCGCCAGGCTCAGGATGCTGGCGTAAACGCGGTTATTAGCATGCTGACGCGAGTGAGGCTTGCGGTCCACCACAATTCAGACTTTTCGAAAAGCGTATTTTTAGTAGAAAACCATCGTTGATTCGAAAAAATGGTCAACCAGAAATTGGCGACGCACGATGGTCGATAGACATATATACACTTGGTGAATTGATACTTGGATGTTCTGTGCCACATTAGAGAGCTTACCTCGCGCATCTATCTCGCTGCCAAGTTGCCGCCTATCTTTTCCCGCCTAAGGACGAGCGCAAAGTAATAGAGAGGTCTTCACAATTTTAGAATCAAGAAACTCTCTGTAATCATATGACACAAAAAAAGATCAAGTAGCATACGAGCGCAAAAGAGTGAAGGGGGATGCTGAAGACCTTCATAAGGAAAAGCTCAACTGCGGGTAAATACTGGGCAAGTTAATCTAAACATCAGAAGAGACAGCATCACCTATGAAAATTGATTGAATTTAATTCCGACGATATCCAGAGTGCTACAAATCTCACTTTACGACCACAAACTCAACACCCGACCGAAAATTTGCCCGCCGTGTGTACGTGCTCAAAGTTAAGAGAAGTTCCAAAGAAAGCATATTTTAGAAATGCAAGGAAATCTTTTTGGTATCCTAAGAGTCCATATATTCTTTATCTCTGTCAAGCGTCAGTCCCATAGAGGCAGCTCCAGCGCAGTGGTCAAGGAATAGAACTCGCGTATATGCGACTACAGCGTCTGATAAAGCGTAGTCATTTTGCGTGAGATGGTGGCTATCGAATTTTATTGAGTAAAGCGCGTTTATGTTGATCTACTCTTCCTCTACATAAGCGGGCGACTTTGGAATCTTTGGAGATTCACACTCAGTTTGCCCCTGTTGGTAACGCTAATCTTCTGATCAAGGAATCTACGCCCCACATTTCATCGCAGTTTCTACACGCTCGACTATCTTATGGACCGGATTGTTTCCTAGAAGAGATTGTGTCTGTATTGCTGCCCCCTTTGCATATGCATGAGTTCGCCATAGCAATCCGTCCATGAGCTCATTCTCCAAGTTGGTCTCCTACTAGCAAGCACAGTCCAGTCTTCCTATTACCATCACAAGACGAGAAAGATGAACAAATTCTTGGTTCGAGGCCTCGGCTTCTTTAATGATGCCTACGATCTTTTCGTCATGAACGTCGTCAACGTTGTGCTCACAGAGCAATATGGCAAGCACGTCTATACGTCGAGTATGAAGTCGTGGGTGTCTGCATCAGCTCTTGTCGGTGCCGTTATGGGTCAACTGCTGTTTGGATACTTGGGCGATATCTTCGGCCGTCGTGTCAACATGATTGCCACCTGCGTGCTGCTTATCGTCGGTGGCATTCTCTGTACGTGTGCCTACGGTGGCTCGGATGAGGGCACTCTGTGGTTCCTTGTTGTCGCTCGGTTCATTCTTGGCGTTGGCATCGGTGGCGAGTATCCACTAGCTGCTTCATCCACAGCTGAAGACGCATCGTCCGTGGCCGACCGCAACCAACGTGTGGCTCTCACCTTCTCCTTGCAGGGAGTTGGCTCACTCACGGCTGCTATCCTCGGCAACTTGCTCATCCAGGCCCTTGCGAATGGCGAAAAGGACATGAACTCGGACTCGCGTCTTGAGACCGTGTGGCGTTTGCTCTTCGGGATTGGTGTCGTCCCGGCCATCGTCGTGTGCTACTGGCGCATTACAGCAGAGGAGACCGACGTCTACAAGGCTGCTGAGGAACGTCGTCAGGCTGCTGCTATTGACAACCCGACCAGCGCTTCGCGTGCCCGTATCTCGTTCATCCTTCGCCACTACGGTGTGCGCCTTTTGGGTACTGCAGGTGCCTGGTTCCTCTTCGACATTGTGTTCTACGCCCAGAACTTGTTCTCGGCCAGTATCCTGTCGGTTGTTGGCGTCGCGAACCCATCCTTGCAAGAAGTGACAGCGCAGAATGCGTTCGTTTCTCTCCTGGCCCTGCCTGGTTACTACGTCGCAGTGTACTTTATCAACCGACTGGGACGCAAGATCATCCAGCTGCAAGGTTTCGCGGTCATGACGGTACTATTCCTTGTACTCGCTGTTTTCTGGCACAACATTCAAGAGCAAGCTGTGCTTTTCATCATCTTGTACGGCCTTGCTCTCTTCTTCTCCAACTTTGGTCCCAACATGTCAACCTTCGTCATGCCGACGGAAATGTTTCCCACACCAATCCGTTCGACGTGCCACGGAATTTCAGCTGCTGCTGGTAAGGCCGGCGCTGCTATCGGATCCTTTGGCTTCTCCATTTGGGTCGAAAACGAGAGCTTTGGCTACGACGGTGCCTTTTACACCTTTGCTGCCATCTCCCTCGTGTCGATCCCACTTACGTGGCTCTGCACGTTCGACAACGAGCAAGGCTTTGACGAGATGGACGCTGATTTCTACAACAAACTGCACGGTGCCGACAACTTCACCCGTGAATCCTTCAACTCTGTTGGCAAGCTTCATGAACTAGAGGCGGAAACTTACAAGTCCCTTGCTTCCCCCAAGTAAAGCAAGTACATGACATGTATTATGTAGAACAAACTTCCCTAAGTGACGCACGGCCAGCGCAAGTACCGCCTGCGGGAAGCGCTGGATAAAATCGTAAATGTACCGAAATGTTTTGAATTACATACTGAGTCGATTACCTTTGATGCCATTGCGCTCGCTCTAGCCTTCGTATACCACGCATGTCGTCTTGATCACTGTCAAAATAATGCACTTTACTATCGCAACGATCGTCATGCGAGCTACGCGCTTCGAAAAGATTTCTTACTTGATCAGCAGCCTGTCGACGTAGTCAAGGATACAGAGTGTTGCGGCAGAAGAGCTGCATTCATTTCAGACACGTCTTGTAGCTTGCGGTCTTGAGCGATGGTATCGTTGCACTGATCCTAACATGCTCTGCGTACCATTTGTCTGCGTGCCGGTTCTTCAGGCCTTTGTTCCACGTACGAACCCGATCAAACCCAGTCAGATGCTGGTATCCACTTGTACGATATCACGTCCACTGTGACGCTACTATTGTGCAAGTGATTTCAACAAGTCGCTGTTAGCAACACCACGCTACAAACGTCAATCTCAAACTCCAGGATAGCAACGACGTAGCGTGTCAATATCCATCAAACCACTTTGTTGCCAGAGAGATACCAGCTGTAGCCCTTTGCTCGCTCTTTGATGCCTGAGTCAACTAGCCAGTTAGTGTGCTCTCGTAAACGTCGCGGCACTTGAAAACAGTGAGAATGCCCCGACTCCTTCTCGTTCGGCACTTCTTCCATCCTCTTCTCGAGTGCGCTCTGACACCTTCCAAAGCAATCAGACGTAACTCGCCATATCATTGTCCTGAATATGATTTGCTCACGGAATCCACTCCTCGCTACACTCAGTGCCGTCGAACGTGAGAATATTTTGCATATGCAGCACTTCCTTCACATCCGTCTCGTCGGTACTAAAGCCCGCATGCATGATTACTTTCACGCGGTTTCTTGTCTTTCTTCGGCTCTTGGTATGGGCACTCGCTATTGAACACTTCAAACTTGATCGTTGCGTAGACTTGAAGGCGTAGTAAGAAGTGTTCGCGCCACCATTTGCTCACGAAATTTTCGTTTAAGGTGAAAGTATCCGGTGAGAGTATCAGGTGTCCGTGTTGTGCTCTCTGCGACTGATTGACTTGAATTATTCGCCACATCACGAGATTCTTAGTGCGATGAGATGTGTCCAAGGAGTTGTCACCATGTCCAAACACCACCGATCAAAGAAGGAATATTCTGATCAGTCAAAATCAGGACAAAGGAGAGATGTCTCGCTCTTGAGATCACACCTCGAAGCGTGTGATGGCTAACAAGATGCCATGCCCCCCATCTGAATCTGCTTCACTGTATGATCGCTGCATTGGATCTCATCTTGGAAAGAAACGGTTCACGGTAGATCATAACGATTCGGCGCGCGACGTGCTCTAGTCCTTGCCGGCATGTTCCTTGACGTACCAGAAGACTTCTTTCTCTGCGGCCTGGATTGAGCACTCTCGCTCTTTGGCGTCAGCTTCTTCGATTCCTCGCGCTGCATGTGCTCACGACCTTCGTCGGTGTTCGTCCGTCCGTCCGAGCAAATTTTGGCTCCGTTCTTCAATGCTCGAGTCGGCCGCTTCTACCACGCGTTTGAACAGC
>NQFO01004473.1:0-38184 GCA_003991265.1 Pseudoperonospora humuli | reverse complement strand
CTGCAATGACGAACTCCTCCAAAGAAAAGGTCGAACGCAGCGCTCAAGCGATCCAAATGGAGGTGTGGCATCTCGTCAACCTTCAATATAGAGAACACCATCAAGATTCGGTAAGAGGGACAGCCATTGATACTGCCTCTCGTCAATCAACATCCACTCTACTTATCGACAAGGCTATCGTGGCAACTTAAACCAAACGAGCAATCTATTTTGTACAGGCCTGACTCACGTTCATCTAAGGAGAACATTTCATACGACAGCCGCAATTTCCACGTAGTCTGTCTGAGGCGAGCCCGGAGTTTTGTCGTTACCGTCACGACCACTATCGTCGATCAAAGAGGCTGTGACGCTGTTGTTTGCACTCGCGCTGCGGCGATGGGCTGTCACGGATGTTTCAAAGTCCATGCAGTTGTCCACGAGATGGCGGATCTTACGGTCATAATGGTGCACCATGTGGTCTTGCAGTGCGCGCGGCGTGACCCAGATGCGGCGGAAGTAGCTCGCGTCACGCAGCGTATACTGCAGCTTCTGCTCACCTAGAAATACCGTACAACCACAGCGACGTGCCGTCTTTGCAGTCTGAATGTGAACAATCTCACCAGGTACGTCGACTTCTTGCGTGGCGTCTTCCTGTGGAAGTGTGATCATAGTGGCGTTGCTCAGGTCACGAGAAGGACGATTCACGATGTTGCGGCCTGACGCTCCGAAGTCTAAAGACGCATTCACGACCGAATTCGAGGCGGTGAAAGGTCCCGGGTTTGTGTCCCTCACTGTCGTTCCAGTATTCATCGAGGGCCTGTGTTCTTGCACAGTGGGAAGACTGCCGCGATTTCCATGGCTGTTCGGCTCTGGTCCCACAGCTCCGACCAATTGCTGGCGTTCTTCCTCCAGGTCTTTCAATTTACCATGGATGCCGTATTTTACCTTGAACAGCGGCTCATTTGCCACGGCGTCATAGTGAATAGCCATTTCATCACGAAGCTTAGCCATGTTCGAGATGGACAATCGTGGTACGATATCATTGCCATACACTGCAGTCGTCACAAACGTTTTGGTCCAAGCTGCCGTCTCGGGGTCTAGTAGTGGTGGCGTGGCGTATAGAAATGCTGTGGTGTTTGGGAAAATCTTGCGTAGTAGAATTGCGAGGATGCAACTAACGCCAGCACCCATTGAGTGCCCGCAGACCACAATCTTCCAGTCCTTTTCCTCGTCTTCCGTTTGTCCGCTGACGAAGCAATTCGCCATTGCAAAGTCCCAAAAAACGGCACGACGAGTGCCTTCCTGGAGATTTTTGAAAATCTGACGTGCTGTACGAAGCATGCCATAGTGCGTTCGTGTGTCGAATGAATAAGGAATGTCATCCGGAAGTTCACTGGGTTCCATCCGCACAATGTGCGCCAATCCGTCCGTCACAAAGTCGAAAAACGACATACTACCGCGCACGCTGATGATGAGCTCTTTGCGCTGCTTGTCCCTGACGATACAGTACGGCGCCTGAAACACAAAGTTGCGGCAATTGAGGTACACAAGGTCCGAGTCATTGACGCCCGTGTAGTTTACGAAGCTGGCACGGTTGCCATGCAGAAAATTGTCGTGCTCAAAGACTTGGTCACTGAGGGGTTTCTTGAAGCACCCAAAGATCCGAAACCAGTAGCACGGCGAGTACCATACGTAAATGGGCCAGCCGTAGATGCCAATAGCCATTCGACAGTAGAAGGCCATATCCTTAAGTCGCTTCTGTTCTACACGAGGGCCAAAGTGCTTGACAGTCGGGATGCCTTGAGCTGCCAGCTCTGCCAGCTGTTCAGCTTCAAACTTCCGCTCTTTCTTCTGTACTTTCGACACGAGACCCAAACTGAATTTCAAGTCTGTGAAGCTCAAGCCTTCGTACCGGTTTGTCTTGTACCTTACGACGAAGAACTTGCCCAGTACTCGTCCTAGCGACTCAAACACGTCATCGTCCCCTTCGCGTTCCACCGTCTTGTGGCACGTAAACGCATGAAAACAGCACAAACAGCGTTTCTGCCAGCGTTTCTCTGCCTCTGCAACGTCATCTCCACTGTGCACTCCACACATATAGGACGTGCAGGTGCCAGCTCCAATGACAGAGAGTGTAAATACAAAGTCAAAGTGTTGCAAAGAGGCGATCAAGTCAGCACGGTCTTGGACTTGCTCCCAATTGGTATCTCCACAGACACTTGTGTCAGTGCGTAAAGCTGCTTCTCCATAGATCGACCAGCCCAGGTTGACCCAGTAGCCCATGAAAATACTGAGAAGTAGCCACCCCTGCCGCATTAAGACACAGCGTAAGCAAAGAAAAACCCACGACAACTTTACAAAACCATCAACAAGACAAAACATGACTTTACTTTACCTCAGGTCGACGTTCATGGTACACACGCGTTGAGAGCGTATAAACCACGGAAGCAAACATCATACCCGCAAGGATCAAATTCAAGTGAAACGACACGTGTAACCAGCCAAAGAGGTCTTGAAGTCGATGGCAATCATCGTAGCCTTCGTCTGGCTTGTCGATCAGTCCGAATGCTAGAAACATGGGCAAGTGGTGAAAAATGATCAACACCATGAATGGCGTCAAATACGCGCGTGGATTAAGTACGATGCGCTTTAGACTTGGTAGTTCGACAAGACGCTTGCGCTTGGGTGTGCCTTCGATGGTTTCCATGGCCGTTAATGTATCTTCGGTCGCCATAGCTGATGATGGCTCCGACCAAGTTGCCAGCACGATGGCAAATGAACCGAAGAATACGATTACGCTCACGTCTGGTCGACTTGAGAGGGCATTAGCCAATCCGATGCGGCGTTTTTTTTAGGAAAAGCGGGTGTAGTAATGTGTATTGTTAAATAGAGATATTCCATGATACGAGAGGGGATTGAGCACGACGAAAGGCTATGAATTACACACAAATGCTTACTGATCAGCATTCAGTTTTGGCATAACCACCTCTCTGACGTCAGCTGGTGCGTCAACAACTCTAACTTTACATCTACGGGCTACTAATCTTTAGTACTTTTAACTCTCATTTGTTCAACTTTTGTCTATGTCGCTGTCTTCTAAAATTCTGGACTTGAAAGCTTCCTTTCGACATCTAAATCGTATGAATCACGCAGCAGTGTCGGTCTTTCATATGATCCGATCAAACTCTTGCCGTAACCTTCTGCTCCAACACACAAAGACCTTCATTCCATACATTCGACAACAAGACGTCAATTCACCGGTAATCAACGCTGGCGTGATGATTCGCAAGCGCTTCTACAAACGCCTTTGACTCTACGAACGGATCACGTTCGGAGGGCTCGCCAAGAAGCAAAAGAAGGAGAGACAGAAAGTTTAGTGAAAAAAAAATCATATTGAAACGTGCTGTCGATTCCGTGTGTAAACTGTATGCAGGAAAGTGGTCTAGCGTGAAGTGCGGTCATGTATAGGATTCATCAACATGCTGGCGCTGCTCAACAGCGAGGTCATCATATGAAGGATCTTTGAAAGACGTAGGTAGAAATCGGAAAGCAATCGTATTCATGAGAAAGAATTTACCCAGGACCTGCTCACCGCTTAGCCGTCAGGCATCCTAGATACCCCGAGTACAAGATCAGCTTGGCATGATAGGCAGTTGCTTTTTCTTCTTCTGTTCATAGCAACGAAGAGCAAATTGCGCAGTGAGAGACTAAACTACGAAGGTCGACTAAGACGGTGGCTGCAGCGCAAAACCTCCGCGCGAGTCACGCATGTGACAGAAGGACGGGACTTGAGCTCCTCAATACGCAAATGACGACGACAGAGAGATCATGCAGAAATCGAATGGTAATCAGCAAGTGTTCGTGTGTAATTCATTACCTTTCGTCTTCGTTTCCTCCTTCTTTGCCACCGACTCAAGATATCCAGGATTCTCATATGTAAAATCCTTAAACGTGTCCGAATCTCGTCGTGATCGCAGCCCCAGTGCACCCAAGTTGCGTCCATTGCGTGGACTTGCAGCTGCATTTTCTGCGCTAGGCAGAGGAAGGCGTGTAAACTCGGCCTCGAAATTCAGCGGAGCCTCGCCGTCATTCATTGCCGAGTGGCATGGCCGAAATGGTGGCGTCGTCTGCTTTTTCAACAGTTTTGCCCAGTCAATGCTTTCGAAGAAAAGGTGTTCTTTGACGTGGTGTGCGCCTTTTGAGCCAAGACGCTCAGCGGGGTTTCGATTCAGCAACTGACGAATGAGCGCCTCGGCCCGTCGAGAAACGTACGGCGGAAAATGCAGCCTAGCCGAACGCAGCCGCTCAAAGAGTTTCTTGCGATCGTTCGTGTACCATGGTGGTAGACCCGTGAGCATCTCGTAGAGTACCATGCCCAAGTTCCACCAATCTACAGCTGTTCCGTGCCCGAGGCGGTCAAGAATCTCTGGAGGAAGATACTCGGGAGTCCCACATAATGAGTTTGTGCCGTTCGCTCCTTCGTGGATACCTTCCTTCGCGAGTCCAAAGTCGGCTAACTTTATATGTCCGTCCTTCGTCAACAAGATGTTCTCGGGCTTGAGATCTCGATACACAACTCCGAGCCCATGTAAGTGCTCGAGCGCCAACGTGATCTCTGCAGTGTAGAAACATGCCATGTGTTCCGGTAGCTTCTTCATGCGCGACAAGTGATAGAATAGCTCGCCTCCGGGGCAATAATCCAGCACAAAATAGAGACGCTGTGCTGTCTGGAACGCGTAGTGAAGCCCAACAATAAAGGGGTGTCGTGTACATCCAAGCACGCGGCGTTCCGTGCGCGTGTGTTCTACCTGTTTACGCTTGACGATGTTCTCTTTTGACAGAATTTTCATCGCATAAAGCTTTTTTGTAGCTTTGTGACCCACCAGCACAACTTTACCGAATGAGCCGCGACCAATTACTTGAATCATCTTGAAGTCCTGAAGTGTTACATTTTGCTTGCTAGCAGATAGTCTGCCAATGTCATCGTCTCCTTCATCGGCAAGGGAAGCACCAAAGAACCTTGAACGCTTCAGCGGTAGTCTGTCTAGTAAGAGCGGAGGCTGATCAGCTTTACTTGTCAGAAATTTGCGCACTTCCTCCACCAAATGAGGGTTCTTGGCAGATTGATCGACTCGATCATAGTCCAGCAAACAACGTAGCCAGTCGGACAGTTCGCTCTGTCGCTTTGCAATGAAATCTGGCTCAAACGAGCCCAGCAGCTTTTTTGGAGGCAACAACGGAACACGCACCCCCATCGGACGCAAGCGATCATTTAGCTCCTTAAACTGCTGGTAGCGGCGGTAGATAATCCAGGTCGCACCTGACTGCACACAGCGCATCTCGATGGCGTATACGGTATATAGTCGATTCGATGCATCGTATGCAAAGCCATGACTTCCAATCTTGACAAATTCTGCACGTGCACCATTTGGAATCAGATACAATGCCTGAGCCCTCGAGTCCTCTTCTTCCCTTGCAATCATCTCATGGTCTGCACAATACCCTGATACTCTTTGATGCATCTCCGAACAGCCAGCAAAATTACATTTCCCAGGCGGTCCAGTCGGAAGTTCGTCACTCGGCGCGTAAATTGCCGCCATATTCGAACTCCGAACCCGCATGGTACTATTCGAGTCCGTCCGCTCAGTATCTTCCGGCAAGTCGTCTTCAATTTCAATATCTGCTGTCTCATCCGCTGTATATAACGACAGCAAGTACGACGACGTGGACTCTGTCGTCCCTTCCTCTTCTTCCTTCCTACAACAAATCCAAAAGTCCCATGAGTATCGACCTTTGTCCTCGTTTACTACTCAACACTTACTTTTGTTCATGTTGTGCTGCTACTGAGTCAAGCGTAACTAGCGTAAACTGCTGGTCAATCTCCTCAACGCGATAACTCTCGCCCGTATCCAAATCTTTCACCAGATACGACGGATTTTCCCACTCCATTAGTTCCTTCTCCTTGTCATGATTGCTACATTCAATCGCTTCCGTGTCGTCATCAGGAGAATCCTCCATGAAGAACTCGTCGTCTCCTTGCAGTTGTTCCACGTATGGGTTCATTCCCTCTACGAATTGCTGCCCGATCTGCTCCTGTAACTCTGCTACTGAAAATTGCGTCACGTTTACTATATCTCCTTCGTCACTGCTGTCGCTGCCTCCACTGCTGATGATACTGTCGGCATAACCTCCGCGAGAGGCTCCCGAGATGTAGTCCTCGACGTCCACGATGTCATCTTGGTTATCGCAGGATATCTCTGCATTTAGAATGTCTTTCGACTTCGCTGAGCTCGAACGAGGTAGCTTGACACCATGAGCACAAGTCGTGCTACTTGGACGATCCGCAGACGCTCCCGCAGGCATCGTCACGAGCCCTAAAAGGTCACCAGCCTTCCGATGGGTTCGATCGTTCTCAGGTCTAAAAAACCGGCTGTGACGTCAAAAAAACCCGGCTGGGGTTTCTATACTAAGTCGAAATTGAATGCGATAAAATCCTCGAAAAATACGCCACTCGTTGTTTTGACGTGCATGCTTTGCAAAAAAGCTGTTTTTTGCTTTGTCGTCACCAGTCATTATTGCGACTGACATCAACAGACTATGGCCAACGTTTCGAAGAAGCTCGACGTGTTCTCCACCACGAGCGACTACTCCAAGACCTACGTATTCCATGAAGAAGACCATACGCTTGGCAATGCATTGCGCTACGTTCTGATGCGAAAGTACGTGAAAACCATTCATTGACGGGACCGTTGCTTTTCACTAACTGGTTACGAACTACCGTGCTGTATTATGACAGTCCTGATGTGGACTTTTGTGGCTACACAATCCCGCACCCGTCAGAACCCAAGATGCACGTCCGTCTGCAGTCCCGTCAAGGTGAAGCTTGAGATGAACAGAACTTCGTCGTTATTGGGACAATCGACTCACGAGAATGTTGCTTGCTACAGGTGCACCTGCTGATGAGGCACTGCGTTCAGGCTTGATAGACCTTCGCAAAGTATCAACCCAAATTGGAGACGCTTACCGGAAGGAGCTCAGGGCTTTTAAGCGCAAAGCCCGCAAAAACTAGGCATAGCAGAAGTCTTTGCTTATAAACGAACGCTGCTTGTTTCTTTCAGTTTTGTTGTTATAACCACTGACGGGGGACGAGAAGAGGCCCAACTAAAAGTCTTGCGATTGTCCTGTGGTTCCTCCTGAATACGTGCCAGACATTGTCATCGGACTAGACCCCGGGATGCCGGCGCTGTGTACTACGGTGAGAGAGATCCTTCGTCCATAGCGATAGAGGCGCAGGCAGAAGAAGGAGAAGAAAAGAAAGAAAGAGAAGGACCACTCGGACTGGATCCGCCGATCTCCATTACCTTAGCGTTGTAGTGAGCGCGATATCGTGCAAGTGGTTTCGAAGGAGCATCGTCACATGGCTGGCTTCGAGCAATTCACTCTTGCAACGAAGGCCTGAAAGAAACGGTACTCTCACTACGAGAAGATTCTTGCAGAGATGTCGTCGTCCAACACCGCAAGCTGCACGAAGTACCTGGGGTGCCTGTAGTACTTCTGGAACATCGTGACGCTCTTGCCGAACTCTAGCGCGGATCGGCCGATTCTTAAATGTAAGTTTTTCCAGAAGCGTTTGGTGGTCGATGCGATGGCAAAGCGCACTGTTCCGAAAGTGAACAAGGAGACGTACATGGTGTCCAAGGACTGGGGTAAGCGCGATGGTATCAAAGGGCACGCACCCAGGGGCGCTGCAAGATTGTGTGACGGTGGTGTGTTCATGAAGAGCAAGCTCTGCTCACTGTACTTCGTCCAGTAATATGCTCTGCCCCTGTACACGACGCGAAGCTTTCGAAGAAGAGGACGCGCGAGGGCGTAGCAGTGGCGGTGGCTTCCCAACAAAAGTCGAAGAGCTCAGAATGATCGGCTGCGACCTGCAGGGTGCAACGCTAACTACTGAAACCGCGACGTGAACGCGCCCATCATTATGCTGGCGCTGCTCTAGAGCGAGCTTCGCAGAGAGAAACGCATCTAGACGGCGTAGAGTAGAAGCTTACACAAACAAACGTGGTTATGAGAGCGTCTCCACCCAGGACAACTCTGGAAGTAACCACTTTTCAAACTTTACCAGAAGTTGGAAGACGAGTGGGATAGCAGAGCATACGAAAGAAAAAGTGTTCACGAGAAAGTGTTCACCTAGGATACCATACTTACGTGGTAGTCAGGCAACCCTAAGTAACCACTCCAACTTCGCCAGAAGTTGAAAGACGAGTGGGCTACATCGCCTCGGCATAGCTGTTCATCGCGACGGCCATCTCAATATCCTAACACAGTACAACAAGGTTAATCAATTACGCTAATGGAGTGCTAATCTTTCGAATCTCGGAGCGTACGTTCTTGGAGAGGCCACCACAGTCATGAGTGCTGAGCGTTACATTGACACGGTTGTAGACGTTGAACCACTCTGGATGATGTCCCATTTGCTCCGCCAGTAGCGCCGTGCGATTCATGAAGCCCCACGCCTCGTTGAAGTCGCGAAACTCAAAGTTGCGGCGGATGGCGTCGCGGTCAGGCACTACTTCCCAGGCGCTGGTGATCTGATTCAGCGCTGCAGCACGCTCCGTGTCTGTAAGGAGGGAGGGAAGGGCACGAGTGGATACGCCGCGCTGGATGACGGACTTTATAGCTAACTTGCGCTGCAGCATACTTGACGTAATGACCAAATGGAGGGTATTGTGAGATTTTTTATCGTTTAAATAAAAAAGTATGCGATAACATGAAGCGTGGTTTTATTCGTCTAATGAATAACAGCTACTTAAATGAAGTGTTCCAATGCAATACTTCTGTCCAGAGGCCACAAAGCTCCCATGTTCGCGACTACATTTCATACACTTAGACATACCAGCAATAACGTCGCGAGGCTAACGCGTACAGCACAAACAGAAGTCGCGTCGCGAGCCCAAAGGGGCTGTCGTAAGGCTGTAGGGCTGATACATGGGCATCCACTCCTCCATTTGCACCGCTAGACACATACCAAGCACACGAACATCCACAGCTCAAAACAAACTACGACGGCGATGGAGCTCCAAACAGCAAGTTGCAGAGACAGGAGTCTGCTGGCACCATCTTGGAGAACGCTTTCAAGCAAAGCAAGGACTAATCGACCGTTACGTGTCGCCCGAACACCATCTGCCGTAGCCCTCTTCTTCAGCACGAGACTCATCGCAGCGAATCTCAATAGATGTCATGAGGGGATTGAGTCAGAACTTAACGTTGACCACGAAAAAGCCTGGGAACTCGACAAGTGTGCGAAGATTCTGGTGGTCGTTATGCAACGAAAGCGCAGGAAAGTCGAGTGATTTGGAGCTGTGGTTTTGCGGCTATCCGGTCGTCGAGTATCTGGTGAGTATAGGCTCAATGTCGCGTATCGTTTGGACAACCAACCGATTGAAACAGAGCAGGCAACAAATCCTTCCTAGTGTCGACACAGCGACGCTACGAGATGTTTTGCTTGATGATTTGAATTTCTGAGCGAGGCCGATAAACACGTTTCGCGTGGCGGCATGGACTCCGTCCTTCACATCACCTACTCAAGTCCAATCTCCTAGATTACAATCTATCAGGGGCCACCATTTATTCTGACTAATGGTGATGGATGAATGAGCTATAATTGGCTTCTTATTCATCTTGACCAAAAAGGATAGCCCATTAAATCTCATGATTATGAGACATTACAATTCCTTTACACTGCTCGTCAGAGAAGTTAAACCTTACCGACGCAACGATACGAAGCCACATCTTCAGATATTCAAATCAACCTTACGAGTTGATCTCAAGATATTGAAGTCACGTTCCCAACAGGTGAAGGGGACAAGCTTTGAGCTTTGTTCCCTAGGTGGGTTGAAGCACCGGCTAGTGCAGAATACACTACACTATATCTTTTCGTTAACTCAAGCTGTTCATCAGCGAGTATACTTTACAAAGAAGCCATTGATTGTAGCCACACAGTATTTTTGAAGGTAGCATTTAACCTCATGCCTGGTTCGAGACCGAAAGCATGATCTGCGAGTGGTATATGCCGAATTATATCGAAAGACAGCAAACTATAAACTCGTATTGTGTCGCACAACTCCACAACACGACGCAACGGTCGTGCTCCTTTATGTCGACAACATTAATTTACTCGCAATGACAGCATCTTCAGACGCACATTGTGTTGGATAGAGGGAAAGAGCCCATCCGTAGATCCTTGCTCATACGACGACAATACTACCGTGTTTGCGCTTCCTGCGTTCCCGACGAGGCGGCTTCACTAAGAATGCGTAAAATCTTCACTCCATGAGAAAAGATAAGAACACTGCTGTATCAGCATTGCTGACTGTCCGCCAAAACTGAAGCGATTATATCCCCATGAGAGCGAAGCACCTGCCACTCATAAGTGGCAGTCTTTTAATATTGTGGAAGTGGCAGCTCTTCTGGCGTTTTAGCATGCGTCAATCGCTGTGTTGCTTTGAGGCGTGTATTTTCCGAATATACAGTTCGACATATGCGAATATCGGTTTTCGCATCAGCAAATGGTCGATGTCGACTGCGTTGCAGATCTCATCTGTGTTCATTGCCTCACTTTATCCATTGGCAGTGGCTCAACAGCAGGTGACGTGTCGCTCAGCTCAAGCAGGTGACACACAAAATCGAGCGACTTTGGACTAGTCACACTTTGCAATTGGCGCTGCTTTCCTCACTTCACTCACTTCACTCGCTCCACTCACTTCGCTTCGCTCCGCTTCGAGCAGCTTCAACGTCAACGGCCCATGCGTTGGTTGTCATCGGTCACGCTGGTCGTAGTCTTGGCTTGCATTGCTGCTACCTCTGCCACTCCCAAGACGGTCGAGGCCCATACCGAGACCAATTCGAACATTTCTCACCCCACTCGCTCCACGCAATTACAACGCGAAACCGATTCTGACGAGTTGGCCAAGCCCAGATCCGATGAAGAACGAGATGGTTTAATGCAGATGTCAGATACTTTTGCTAACTTGGCTAAAAAGTTCTCAGTCAACCTCAAGGCTCTCACAAAACCACAAATTACCGAAGCCACCTTGCTTAGAAACCAGAAAATTGTGGAAGACGCAATGGCCAGCTACAAAAGCTTGGGCGTGACGGACTCGGCGCTCGAGCAATTGAAAGGTGTTGAAACGAAGCGGGTCACCGATGTTCAAGAATTGAAGAAGGGAGATGGTAAATCGTTGATTCGGGAGGATATATCTGACATTAAGAACCCAGTAATAGCTCCAGATTACGCGCTAATCTCCAAAACCGGACGCGAAAATCAGGTTTATGAAGACGGGCGAAAGGCGATGGCAGCTGTTGTGATATCACGGGACGTAAAAGAAGGTGGAGGGGACGTTCTTCTTATTTCAAGCACTAATCCTTCAAAGGGTGACTGGTTGCTCCCCAAAGGAGGATGGAACACAGACGAGGTGATTCAACATGCAGCTATGCGTGAGGCCACTGAAGAAGGAGGAGTACGTTGCATTGTTGTCGATTACTCTCTTATCTTGAAACCATACTAATCGAATCGTTTTTTCTGCAGACGCGTGCTCATATTATCGCACAACTACGTACGATGGATTTCGATCCGAAACCGAAAAAAGGAGAAGAACCACAAGGTTATCGCTACTACCCGTTTCTCATGAAAGCCGGCAAGGTCTATGACCAGTGGTCTGAGAGTATGCGTTACCGTATATGGGTAAGTGGAAAATTATTGCCTTTATACCAACAGGAATGTCCTAATTTCTATTGCGGACTAGGTTTCCTACGATGATGCGATAAAATTGCTGGAAAAGCGCCCACAGATGGCCGACATTGTGAGAGCCGCCAAGGAATACAAGCCACCTCAGGGTATCCAGCTCAAGGAGGGAGAATTTTTGGATGAAAACACGGGAAAACTAGTCAAGTTGACCATGAACGAAAAGAAGGAATACGTGAGACCAGGAATGATAAACCAGGTTATCGGGAAAGAGGGTTATATTTTACCACATGACGAAGCAGGTACGCGGTCAACTTTTGATATTGTCAATTTTGAAACTAACGAATGGACTGCTCGTTTATGATGAAGCGAAACTCAAGTACGAGAATGATCTCAAGATGGTCATGCTATTGGTAGGTGGCTCTGAAATGACTCGGTGTGTCCTAATTCTGATTGCTGACTCTGCTTTCTATGCCAATGTCATTAAATTCTTAAAGGATGTCATAGACGATTTGCGAAAAGGCAACACTAGAGGGCAAGAGGGACTGCACAATCTCATGAAAATATCGACCAAATTCGAAGGGGGACATTCTTTCGAAGAAGCTGGTATCAATGCAAATCTGAACATTGATAAAGGTGCGCAGGCCACTTTTGGATATTGCCAATTTTGACGCTAACGTTTGAGCTCATCACTACTACTTGTTTATGATAAAAGATAATGTCAAGTGGAAAGAGGCATTGCGTCAAATTGAAGTGGCGGTAGGTGACTGTGAAGTGTCTTGGTGTATCCTAATTTCGGTTGCTGACTATGTTTTCTACGACAATATCATTAAATTTCTAAAAGTACAACGCAGGTGACCAAAAGCTAATCCAAGCAGCGGAAATCAATGCCTTCAGGGTGCTTAGCAAAGGTGCGCAAGAGACTATCAATTTTGAAGTGAGCGTTTGAGCTTATCACTACTATTTGTTCATGGTAAAAGATGGCCGCGAATTCGAAGAGGCATTGAAACAAACTGTAGCGTTGGTAAGTGGCTTTAAAGTGCCGTGGTGTATCCTGGTTTCGATTGCTGACTATGTTTTCTACGACAATGTCATTACATTTCTGTAGAGCCACATTGACGATATCGCAGATTTCCGACTCAGGAAGCTACGGGCTTTAACGGATATTGGTTCAGGTGCGTAGGCAACTGTTGGATGTTGACAATTTTGAAGCAAACGTTTGAGCTTATCGCTAATACCTGTTTATGATCAAAGAGGATGTGATTTGGAGAATGACACTTGCTAAAATTGGGTTTGAAGATGTAAGCTGTGAATTGCCTCGGTGTATTTGGATTTCGATTACTGACTAATCTTTCTATGGCAATGCTCTTGAATAGACGAAGAGCCGCGATAAGATGGATGACCTTGTCCGAAATGCGAAAATCGCAGCTATGGAGGCGATTAATGGAGGTACGCGATCAACTCTTGGATATTGTCACTTTTGAAACTAACGTTGGAGCTTCCCGTTCTTCATAAAAAGACGCGGCCACGTGGAAAAAGGCATTGGAGGATGTTGCAGTCGCGGTATGTGGTTGTGAAATACCTTGGTGTATCCTAATTCTGATTGCTGACTATACTTTCTACGACAATGTCATTGAATAGCTGAAGACTCGGCAAGACCACGAAATAGCTCTCCGAGAAGAGGAAATAAAAAAAATCCTGAAGGGCGAAGGTTTGCAAGCCACTTTTGAATATTGCCAATGTTGAAGCGGACGTTTGAGCTTATCACTACTACTCGTTTATAATAGGCAAAACTTCAGCAATGAAAGATCGACTGTATGAATGGGGAATGCAGGTAGGTGGTTTTGACGAGCCTTGGTGTATGCTAGTCTCTATTGCTGACTATGCCTTTTACGACAATGCCATTGAATAGATGACGAACATCGATGAGAAAGAAAAACTTCTCCGGCAACAGGATATCAATACTATCTTGTCGATGAGTGAAGGTGCGCGATCAAGTTCTGCATATTGTCACTTTTGAAACTAACGTTGGAGCTTCCCATCCGTGATAGAGAGTGGCCCCAAGTGGGAAGCTGCATTGGCGCAACTTCGAGAGAATGTAGGTGCCTACGATTTGCCTTACTGTTATCCTATCTTCAATTGCTGACAATGCTTTTTACGACATTGTTATTAAATGACTGAAGAGATTCACAAGTCAGACAAGTTCGAAACGACGAACTGCACTTCAAAGAGCTATCATTGCTGCTAAAAAAAATGGCAAAGGTGCGCAGGCAATTTTTGGATATTATCAATTTTGAAGCGAGCGTTTGAGCTTATCACTACTACTCGTTCATGATTAAAGAGGAAGCTATCTGGATGAAGTTGTTGCGTAAAACGGGAGCGGAGGTAGGTGACTGTGAAGTGCTTTGTTGTATCCTAATTTCGGTTGCTGACTATGTTTTCTACGACAATGTCATTAAATGTCTGAAGAATGCCATGGTCTTGACATACATGAAGTATCTCACAAATGAAGCGGCAAAGGAAGCGAAAGCGGTCAATAAGGCAAAGGGGCTGCCTGCATTGAAGGCAGGTGGCCGTGAAGTGCCTTGGTGTGTCCTAATTTCGCGTTCTGACTATGTTTTCCACGACAATGTCTTTAAATGTACGAAGCTGCGAAAGCGTGATCCTACGAAGGAAGAAGAAGCTGCCTTGAAAAACCTTGGAGAGCCAGACCCAAAAAAGAACAACTAGCCAAAGGAACCCAACCTTGAAGCGCAGTTTCAAGCTCACATGCCACTTGCTGTTGTTCCAGGCTCGCCAGAGTCAATGCATAGACAACCTTTTGCTTAAGGTAAACTTAGGTTAACTGTAACCAGGTTGCCGGTAAATCCTTTTTCATGAATACACTTGCTTTTCTATTTCTACCTACGTCTTTCAAAGATCCTTCATATGATGACCTCGCTGTTGAGCAGCGCCAGCATGTTGATGACCTCGTTCACGTCGCGGTCCCAGTACTTGGTGGTGCACTCCGTAACATTTCTTTGGCAGCTGACGACCCACCGCAAGGCTCTCGCGCGTTCTCGTCTTCGGCAGCTTGCTGTCGTGCGGAGAAGTAGATTCTCGAACCGATAAAAGCATTGGATGGCAGTGCGAGTAAAGCTTGCTCGTCCTAAACTCGTTCATTGCTACCGCATTTTCGCAACGCTGTTTCAACGAACTGGGCGCATGTCCTTTGATGCTATCGCCATCTCCTTTACTTGGCTGACAAACAGTTAACTAGCGTGCTCATACTTTCTTCGATAGACAGCCTCATGAGCTTGCTCTTGGAAACGCCACATCCTGGATGCATGGTCTCGCACTGCGACATAGTGCATCACGCTCAGGGGATTCTAGATGTCACTTTCTCGCGGGTTTCCAAGCGCTAAAATACCGAAAGTTTCGGAACTAGCTCTGAAATCGTCGTTACTGAAAATTCGTTTTCTTGGAAGGAAACCAGCATCTCCTGTCGAAAATAGCACTTTCCATTCTCGCGATTGCACTTTCCATTGACGCTTTATCGAGTTACGATGCATCGTGCAAAGGCTAAGGCCTCTCTCAGTGTACGTCGCTCAAGTTTGATTTGCATGGTCCAAGCTTTTAACTAATTTGATTAATCTTGGTAGACCATGGAAAAAAAGATTCCTCAAAACCCAAGGTACAAGAATACACAAAGCAAGATCGACTCGGGCTCGACGGTGAATAAAGTGCGACTCATCTGTAAGTTAGCGTTGTGGTACTAGAACTGATAATCTAGACTCAATTGTCGTGCTTTTCCTTAGCTGCCAAAGAGTTTTTGAAGCGCCGAGATGAGACTTTTCGTCGTATTACATGCAACTGCCTTGCCGAACTTTTTGGCGAATATGAAGACACGGGTAGTGCTAAGCCTGAAATGGTCGCACAAATGGTGAAAGGAGTCAATGGAGAGTTTATTATGGAGCGGGTTCCCGTCAACAACGATCCTCAAGACGGTGGTGGTCCACGTATTGTGAGCTACGACTCCAACGAGAAAGAGGACTATGATCCACCTTACCTAGTCTTAGACACGCGCACGAAAGAGGAGTTTGCGGCTAATCGTATCCACAGATCTATGAACTACCCGGCAAGTTTCTTGAACCGAGACATTCTTCTGCCAGATATGCATCGGTTCAAGAACCAGGGATCCAAACTTATCATTTTGTACGACCTAGACGACAAAGGTGTGGCTCAGACAGCACATACACTAGTACAGCGTGGATTCGACAACATTTATGTTCTTACTGGTGGCCTCATTGACTATGCTGACGAATTCCCTGGCCACATCGAAGGTGCGCCACTTCCGCCTAAGCCTGTAGACCCGACTAAAATGGCGTCGAAACGTGAAGTCTACAAGGGTTCCTCAGCACTTTCATCCACCAATACTCGGAGCGTCCGAAGTGTGGCAACAAGACGTAAAGGCACTCCGTCTGACGTCTGCTCGGTCATGAGCAATCTTTCGGTAGCAGAATCTGTCATCTCTAAGGCTACAAACCGCAAAGAGCGCATCGGAGGCACTACCAACTACAAATGAGTTAGTCGATGACGAGACTAGCGCATTCTAAGCTTGACGCTTTCGTTTTTAGGTACGAAATGTATTGAAGAAACGATCTTAAGTCTTTTGTGTCTTACGCCTTAGTCAAGTGGAGGTGGAATGCTTATGGCATTTATACTATCTTCAATCTCTAGAGGATAAAACAGCCCTTGAATCGTAGGATCACACCGGACGGCTTTCAATATCACTTTTCGGTTGGCTTCGGAAGGATCCATGAGCGTTTGAGAGTACTCAGGTGTCAATGGTACACTAAACGAAGTAGCAATTCCAGTTTGAATCTTTTCAAGCTCATCGCAATAAGGTGAAGGACCAGCGAGCCATGGATTGGCTCTCCCTTTCATTCTTTCCACAAGCTCATCGGTCCAAGCCCAAAAGTACGAAATGTTCGTCTCACCTATGAAGATCCAGGATACTTCAGCCGATAAGTTTGTCACGTTACGAGGAAGTTGGTGGAGATTCATATGACTGATGCCAAGAAAGACCATCCCTTGAATCTCAAAAACCTCGTGAGGAATTTCCGTGATTGGATTGCCTGTCAGTGCTAGATAGTAAGGTTCCAATCGAGACAAAACTGGAGGAACACTTGTGAGTTGACTGTATTCCACTTGAACAATCGAGTACAGAGGCCACTTCGTGTCAAGGTCATCAGGAAGCGTACGCAAGTTTGAGACGCAAATCTCGATATCTTGTATGGTTTGTGGGAAATCGGCTGATTGAAACCCTGCAGGTAACAACCCATCCGTCATATTGACGCGGATGATCAATAACGATAACATCCAAGGGTGGTTCGTGCTCGTAATTGCGGCTGATTCTCCCCAGTCTACAATGGTTGTGTTGTACACTTTGATGCTTCGAACTTCCCGAAATTCGTTGAAAATGTCGGGGATTTCAAGTTCCGAGCAGTGGCGAATAATTAATTGCACGACGGTAGAGGCATCAAATTCACTCCATCTTTCCTCTACCTCGTTTTTCTTCCCCGAGATTTCCAAATTATGACAATCAAGGGCAGCGAAGTAGCAGGATGTTCGCAACGTGGCCCATGGTCGTACTTGCATCAGGCATTGGGATAAAATCGGCTGCATCGATGCTTGAATGTGGAATCCAAGCACCAGAATCCCCCACCCTCCAAACAACAAGTGTATTGTACGCAAAAACAGTCGTCTGCCTCGAGCTCGTAAATTTGTACCATCATTGCCATCTTTGCGCGTTTTCAGTGGCTTTAAATCCGCCGACTTTGGTATAGAAAGTGGTGACGGTGCTGCCTTGGGGTTTACAGCATTGAGCCTATCACTCCAATATGTATCTGTTGCGGTTCTTGCATCGAGAGTGCTCTCTTTACGTGGCGAAAAATGTGTTACTCGATTCCCATTCTGCGGACAAAACTGGAGCAGTTCTTTCATGTTCATCGTTGTAAGAACTAGACCAAGCGAAAAGATCGACCGGCTTACCAGGTCTGACCACGAGACTACGGCAATGATCTTAAACTCGTTGATAGCTCGCGCCATCCACTCGTCATCATACCAGAATATTTCTGGGAATCCAGTAATTTTCGAGTCGTAATCATATATGTAGCTTAGCAAGACGATGAGTTCGACGCCTACACACGCCACCAGGTCCAGCATGCAGTCCAGAACAATACACGCAAATCGTCTGTTGGTTTCGTTGTGCTTGAAGAAAATTGACGAGACAAGAACTGATGACCAGCAATTTACCGCAAGTGAAATCACATAGAAGCGGTTAAGAAGAGTGCGTGGCAAGAGCAAACTCATTCGATATGCTTGCACGGTTTGCAGTGCTGTCTCGACAGTTTCCCGACAAATGTGGACAGCATTGAAGTAATCTCCATTCACACCGCAAAGACCGTGTCGATCAATCATCCTGGAGTAGACTTTGGTAAAACTTTGCCGAAGTGCGGAGCCTGTTCGATTTGACTTGGTTTCGTTGCTTTTGGCGTCAGCATTGCAAGACGACCATGGGGTAAATGCCAGCGAGCGGTGTTTGATTGAGCCCCAAAACATCAGCAAAATGCACACTCCGTGCAATGCAGACAAGATGGCGTAGACGATTGCAATAGTGTGATGATAGGGAGAAGTCATACCGATGTGATACGACTCGAGATACAAATTCAGAAATGTGGACTGCAGCTCCCAGTAGCAATACGCGTATAACGCATTGTAGCCACAGGTAATGACATGAATGCTGAGGATAATGGACCACCAGATAGCAAAGATCCATAGCGGAAGGCTAATAACTTCCTCAGTAGCTCGTGTGATCAACCGCGACATCCGTCGCAGATCCAAGCCTTGCTTCACCATACTGTGAGAAACACTGGCGTCTTTACCGCCAAATATAATGCTAACAAAACCGACTGATGTGCGTATTTGTGCAGTTTACTGCCAATTGTAAAATGCGGCATGTAAGGATGAGAATCTTCGCGTCCCAGGAATGAAAAAAGGATCTTGAGACCATGACCACAGAGCGCTGGGTCCTTTTAATAAGTCTTCGGATAAGAAAGAGATGCAACACCAGTCAGAAATCTTCATAAAAATAAGTAAAAAACGGAATCGCATCGAAAAAAACCTTCTGCAAGACATCAGGTAAGAAGCATACATGATGAGATGAGTCGCTCGAGCAACCTCAAAGAAGAGCGTTTGGCTTTCGTATTGGACTTTTGTCGTTTGCTGGGTTCTTATCTTGGATGTGCATGATCTTGCATGCTTACCATATGAGTTTGCTTCTACCACGAACTCTAATATGTGGAGCGTAGAATGATGAAGTGATGAATAAACCATGGACGGGTTTTCATTGTTTCATCTATTTAACAGCGCAACTTTGAGCTGACGTGACTTGAAGTTCACTTGTTTGCAATTTCATTTGCCGTGAGTTTGTTGGGACAGTACTGCAAACTATTCAAGCTAGCCTTTGTTTGCCAAGAATACACAATGTGTTGCTTGCTCTTACTCTCTGAGCTTCATGGTTTAATTTGCAAGGATATGCAGTGTTACTGATTGGTTGCTTCTATCACGCTACTAAAAGAGTGTTCATGGCGTTGATGCTGTCTTCGAACTGTAGAGGGTAAAACAAACCGTCGTAGTCGTGGCTACAGCTGACGGCTTCTAAAATAATCTTCAGATTTTCCTTTGTCGGGGTCATGAGCAGTGTAGAGAGTGCTGGCAAGATCTGAGTGCGAAATGTTGATGTGGTAGCGGCCTCAATCATCTCGAGATCATAACAATAAATCGAGCCGGCAGCTTGCAATCCGCCCGAATCTCCTATCGTACGCTCCACAAATTCATCAATCCATGACCAAAAGAATGCAATATTCGCCTCAATCAGATAGATTTGTGCCAAACCCGCAGACAACTGCGTCACATTACGAGGCAATTCATCTATCTCGGTGTAGCTGATGCCAAGAAATATCATATTTGGAATCTCAAAAAGCTCAGGAGGGAGAATAGTGATCGGGTTTCCCGTCACTGCTAGATACGTTGGCTCGAGAAGTATCAAAGACTGAGGAACAGCAGTCAATCGACTGTACTCGATGTAAATAACCCCTTGCCGTGGCCACTTCATAGCGAGATCGTCCGGAAGTGATTGCAAATTCGTGACACAGAACTCAATATCGCTTAAACCTTGTGGGAAATCAGACGATTGAAACCCCACCGGTAGTATCCCGTCCGTCATGTTGACACGAACGAGAAACAACGAGCTTATTAGTGGATGGTTTGAGTTTGTTAGCGCTGCTGTCTCATCCCACTGCACGATAGTTGTGTTGTACACCTTGACCCCGTGAAGGCCGCCAAAATTAGAGAAAAGCTCGGGTATTGCAAGTTTCGGACAGTGCCGAACTAATAGCTGAACAACGGTAGAGGCGTCAAATTCGCTCCATTTCTCTTCTATCTCGTCCTTTGTTCCAGTAATGCTCAACATGTGGCAATCGAGTCCGACCAAGTAGCATGACGGACGACAGACTGCCCATGGTTTTACTTGCATGAAACACTGAGGTAACGTTGGTTGACAGGACGAGTGGATATGAAGACCAAGCACCACAATACCCCAGGTCCCAAGTAGAAGATACATCACCCGAAAAGGTGTACGACCTCCATACTGTAGCGCAATTCTTGAATCATTGCCAATGGATCGTGCCGTTTGTTGTCGAGGTCGAACTATTTTTCTGTCAATGGCATGCCGAGTCATTCTTCTACGTTTGTTGTGTCTTAGGGCGCTGGTAGCAATGACAATTGGTGTAATTGAAGAAGAAACATGATTTCCTTTGCGCGGTAGTCGCCATAGCAACTGCTTCATGCTTGTGGTCGTCGTGACGAGACCAATTGTGAAGATAGTGCGGCTTACCAAGTCAAACCAAGAGACCACGGCAACCATCCGAAACTCATTGAGAGCTCGAGCCACCCATTCATCATCATACCAAATAGCGTCGTCGAAACCAGTAATCTCCGGATCGTAGTCACCAATATAGCTAGCCAGCACGAACAACCGTACACCCATGGAAGACATGAGGTCGAGAAGGCAGTCGAAAACAATGCACGAAAACCTCCTCTGTGCCTCATCACGGCCAGCAAACACCAAATCAGCCACAATTGATGACCAGCAATTGACTGCTAGCAAGACAACGTAGAACCGATTCAATAAAGTCCGCGGTAGAAGCAAACTCATTTGGTAAGCATGAACAGTCTGCAAAGCTGTTTCGATAATCTGACGGCAGATGAGACCAACGTCAAAGTATTGTCCATTCACTCCACAAAGAGCACACGGATACATGATCTTGTTGTAAACAATCGAAACACGCTGGACCAGAGCCGGTCTTAGCGCACAACTAGCCTTCCCGTTACGACCAATAGTGCTAGTCGACCACGGTGTAAAAGCCAGCGAATATTGGCGGAGCGAACCTCCAACCATCAACAGAATACAAACGCCGTGAATCGCAAACATGGCACTGTGAACGATGGCAATTATCGGATGATATGGCTCGGGCATCCCGATCTCGTAGAATTCAAGACATAAGTTGAGGTACGTCCCTTTCAAGTTCCAATAGCAGTAGGCATATATTCCATTGAAAACACAAGCAAGAACATGCACACCCAAGATAAGGACCCAGCAAACTGCAAAAGTCCAATACGAAAGGCAAACATTCTTCTTCGGGATTGGTCGAGTGACTGATCTCAGCATGTGTTTTTCAGCTTCTTGGACAATGGTTGACAGTCGACAGTCGAGTCGTAAGTCCGTGTACTTTGTAGTTATGGTCGTAGATGGGATGTCCTTGGTCGTATGAGACTCTTCAACTGCTAGTCGGAATGAATGAATGAATGAATGAGTACCAGTAAAGAATGCTGAAAACATAGTATTACGGCGAAACGATTCCAATAAAACATCATCATCTATTTATGAAGTTACCAGTGCAATAGGTCGCTGCAATAACTTGTACCAAAAACCTAAGAACGTAAAGATCTGTTCTATTATGTCGTTGAGCTAATTCTTCTCGAAAAGCCTCCTTCACCTTGGGCATGTAGTTCTCGAGTGAGCTCTTGAGCCATCATCTCAATGTCTTTCACATGATGGTGCGTCTTGAGTGCAAGTCGCACGAGTTCAAGATACGAGACGCTGGAAAAACGACATTTCAAACGAAAAAAACGCCTCGCGTCGAACACCGAAGCTTCTCGAAAGATGAACGGTTGATGTTTGGCATGGCACATGCGACCTAGTGGGATAGCCTAAGTCTACCGTTACCAAGTGTCGTCAGATTTGGTCATCGAGAGCGCTTTTCGCGGTACTTGAGCGCTTTCTTGGCAATGAGTGCATTGTGCTCCGTACTCTTGGGACTCAATGCCGTCTCGATTAGGCGCTCTACCTTAGCGGCAATTTTGCGCTGGAACCTTTTGTCCTGGAACACGACGCCATCAGAAGTTCGCATATAGGGCTCCGTTATGCGGTAAAATGATGTACTGGCAAGCGACAACTGCATCAGTAACACTCGATTCTTCACTGCAGCTTTAGAGGATCCTTCTGAGAGTGAATGTTGTCGAAAAGGTATGCTAGAATGCGTCTGGCTTGTGTTAGTGCCAACCATGCTAGTGGGAGCTCTGTGTCTTAGTCCGCGAATCCGATTATGATCCTGTGAAGCAGCTGAACGCATGGTAGACTGTCGACTGGGGAGGGCGTTACCAAAGCGAAAGACTTTGGAATTTTCTTGCGAATTCATGGAGGAAGGGTCGTCATTGGAGCGGGCGCCGGCTGTTGCAGGCATTGTCGGATAGAACTTCATGTTCCATTCTGCCGTGGCCACGAGACAAATCGCTAGAAGTACCAGCTACGACCAGTGTACAACTTGGGACTCGCAGTTAGAGGAAGGTACCCACAACGATCTCGGGACTGGAGCCGATCACTCAACATCTTTACACCCACGAGCATTACCGCCAAAGCTAGACGGATCATGGCCTTGATCATCACGAACTTGACGGATCCCATGATAGTGAAGTCGGCAAAGAAAAAGCTCTGCATGCAAGTGGACGAAACAGTGCAGGGTCAGATGACGTCGCAGGTAGTGGATAGAGCATATGAGGCCTGCCACATGAATGAAATAGTGTGAGTTTAAAGAGGGTAAGTACTCCTCTATTCACGCCGTCAGATGCATATGAACTAGAGAATCAACGAGCATATCGACAAGTGAGAGGCTTTCGAAGAGGCTAAAGACGCTATCCAAGCACGTGAAGTGAGGAACCGAGTCAAAATGTTGCTGAAGCGGATGGCGATAGTACTCTGAACGCAGACTGAGCGCAAGCCACAAATACAGAAGTTTTCTAGCACGATAATGGGGAATGCTTTCAAGAAAGACAAGGAATATGGTCGCGTCACGTGCCAGACGAGTCACTCGAGAGTGAGGAATACGATCAGGGGCGCAGGGAAAGACAAAGAAAACGCAGAAACAATTGCGAGCTCGGAAGAGCGTTCAACATGGATACAATAAACAACGCAGGCTGATCAGAAGGAAATGGCGTTGTCTGTATCAAAGTGCTTTAGTATTTTGCTGCATCTCTCCTTTGTGCTTGTGTCTGCTAAGGAGTTGCACAAATTCGGTCTCAACTCGCCGCGTTCTCTTTCGCGTCGTTTGTTATTAGGCCACGGCAGACAGATAGCTGAAGCCCAAGTTCGTGTCTTTTGCTACTTTGTCCATTTGCTTAACCCAAGAGGATCTTGTTCTCCTCAATGAACTTGTACGGAGGAATCTCAAGATTCAATGGGGCAGGACCTTTACGAATGCGTCCCGACAGGTCGTAGTGCGAGCCGTGACACGGACAGAACCAGCCGCCGTACTCACCGGCGTCCGATGTGGGCACGCAGCCCAAGTGAGTACACACACCAAGCACCACAAGCCACTCAGGCTTCTGAACGCGAACTGCGTCCGTCTCTGGGTCACGCAGGTTGGACACGTTCACCTGATTCGAAATGTCGATCTCCTTGGCAGTCCGGTGCTTGATGAAAATGGGTTTGCCGCGCCACTTCACAGTGACCGTGGTGCCCTCGTTAATGTTGCTCAGATCAAACTCAGCCGTAGCCAGAGCCAGCACGTCAGCGGACGCGCTCATGCTACCCACAAACTTGATGACAGCCAAACGAGCAGCTGTGGCGTAGGCCACACGGGCGCCACCCAGCATGAAGTACGTAAAAGCGCGCTTAGACGGGTCTCCAGCATCAATACGGTCCTTTTCAAAGTAGTGATCAGGAGATTCGTACGTGTCCACGACGGCCTTGGTGCTCATGGCCGCACGACCTGATTATAACGGAATGACATGGTTAAACCCTGAAGCAAGTTGACGTATTCCGCGTAACCAAAGGCTATACGAGTTGCTGTATACTGCAGGAAATATACACATGGAAGCAAGTGGTGAGGTTACGCACTCTGGATAGCCTGCACGCAGCGTGGGGTAACGGATGAGCTCAACTTTTTCAGCATCATGAGACCGAGCAGGGGACGACGAAGCTCTCGGATTGTGTCGGAACGTCTCTCTATGTGTGGTCAATAGACGAGCGGTCGTGGGGGAGGATGGAAGTCAAGCAGAAGAACGGGTGAAAGAGGATGTCCAACGATTGGCAGAAAAACAAGATTTTTGTCACAAAAAGCTTCAATGTGAGCATGAGTCTTCGCCTTCTCCGCTTATCTGCAAGGCTGTGATAGTTCCAAAGTTCGCTCTTGAAGAGCGCCAGTGTGCTGGCGGCTGCGCTCACGTCGCGGTCATTATACTTGGTGGTACACTCTGCGTGGTCGCTGCGGGGCGTTCCGAAGCATTTCTTCGACTTCTGTTGGGGATCCACTGCCATCGCAATCGCTACACTCTCGCGCGTCTATTTCTTCGGCAGCTTCTTGTCGTGCGTATAAACCGATATTCAACAGATGAAAGCGTCTAGTGGCACAGCAAGTAGAGCTTGCTTGCCATCAACTCGTCGATGAACACTACCGTCGCTCTTTTGCAAAGTGATGCAAGCGCTTGTCCTTTGATGCCATCGCGCTCAATTCGGTCCACGCACATCACGCGCGTCTTCATGCTCACCATTGGAACGATGTACTTCGAGATCACATCGACCGCCACACGAGCCATACACTTTCGGAAGAACTTTCACTTGAGAACCGGCTGCTTTGCGCTGAACTTCAGCAGCAACATCACGATGCTCCAGAAGTACTGCAGCCGCTTCAGGCACTTCAAGTAGCTCGCGGTCTTGAACGACGACATCTCTGCAAGAATCTTTTGATACCGAGGGTGTCGTTTCTTCAGGCCTCGTTCCAATCAGCAAGTTGCTCGGAGCCAGCCATATAACGGTACTCCTTCGACGTCACTTGCACGAAATCGCGCTCGTTACGATGCCCAGGCTGCGGAGATCGGTGTATCCAGTCCGGGCAATCCTTCTTTTTGCAGCGCCTCCTTTGCTGTGCTGTGGATAAAGTAAAGGACCTTTCTCGCAGCAGTACATAGCGCCCGCATCACGTGGACGACGTCTGGCACGTACCCAGGAGTAGCCACGGACATTGAAAGACTTCTTGTCGGACCTCTTCTCCCTCTCCATCTGTAGCTAAAACAACAAAACGGACACATTGTATCCGTCGCTCGCTACTTGAAGCTGCGGGTTGTAAGAATGTCGCACTAGTAAGATAAAAGAAAGGTCACGTGGGCCACATCTGACATTATCAGTTCATTTTAGTGGCCATTCAAGAAGCTTCGGTATTCAACACAAGACAAGGCGTAATTTTCCCTCTCAAATGTCGTTTTTCCAGCGTCTTGTATCCTACGTGATCAACGATGTGGCAGTGAAGGCTCTATCGAATTCGCGCGCCTTTCAGCGCTTTGCACTCAAGACGCACTATCATGTGGAAGACGTCAAGACGATGGCGTCGACGAGTGCCGATGTGCTCAAGAACTCGCTCGAGAACTACGCACCCAGGGTGAAGGAGTTTGGCGAGGCTTTTCGAGAGGAAGTAGCTCGAGACATGAAAAAGATGAAGTAGATTTCTGGCCACAGCTCGACGCAGCGTTCTGTGAGAGAGCAGAGACGTGTGGGATGCTCTATTCGAAGGAACGAGATGATTATGTCGCTGTTATTCGAACAGAGGATGCATGAGTGTCACGAGGCAATTGGTAGATGTTCACTCCAAATGCATCATACCATGAGAACCCTCGTTCGCTTGAATAATTGTCGATACAATCCGTTTGCTGTTTACAATGTCACTCGTGCTTTTGGCCACTATATTGTGTACATGATCCGTGTTCGTAATTGCAGCAGATTCGCTCCCATCGACCGCAATGCGTCGTACACTCTGATGCCGCAGAGTTCGCTATTTATAAGAATGACGCTTGATATGGCTTAATTCTAACGTAACGACTCAGATCACTTCCTCGTTTCGCTATGGAACAGCACTACGACGAGCTGTATAAAGGTTTGCTAGCTGCTGCACCAAAGCTCCAGCTCTCGTGCGTCGCTAACAAAGGACTCTATATATTTACCTTGCCAATAGTGGTGCTAGTGGGCGACCCAGGCGTGGGCAAGACCAATTTACTCGCCACTTTTCTGGCAGCTGAAGCTGTCAATGAAAAGGGTGTCGCTCGTACTTTTTCCACTGTGCGTAAGCCCACCATTGGTGTCGAGTTTGCTACAGCCATCGTACGTCATCCTAATGGAAAGCGCATCAAAGCTCAGATCTGGGATACGGGTTGGCAACATCTTCGTGCTTTCTTGTTAATGCTTTGTTATTCTCTCTAATCATACGTGGTGTATGACATCTAGCTGGCCAAGAGCGTTATCACGCTATCACAAGCTCGTACGAATTAGCTTGAGCTTGGAAGTGAGTCGAGAACTAACGATGGCTATGTGGGCGTTGTCCGAGTAGCCATTACCGACGAGCAGCGGGAGCACTTTTGGTGTTTGATGTTACCGATCGGAAGACCTTCAATAACGCTCAGGAACACTGGCTCAAAGAGCTAAAAGCCGCAGCAGATCCAAGCAGTACGCTTATGAGCTGTATGATGCTTGTGGGGAATAAAGTGGACTTGGAATCGCCTCATATGATTCGAGATACTAACCACGTGGATCAGGAATTGCATGAGACGACTGCCACGAGCTTAGGTCTCATGCACCGGCGTGCATCCGCTAAGACCTGCTATAATGTGCGTCAGGCGTTTGAAGAGCTCGTGATTTCGATTTACAACATTGACAAAAGCAGAGCTCAACGGATAGATGGCTCTCAAGTTATTCAGCTTAATCAGCGACCATCCCAGTCATCAACGCAGATCGAAACAATGCCTGCAAAGTCCTCATGCTGCTAAAGTACCGTGTTTTACAGAGCAATTTTGCAATTCATCGGCACCTTGAACTACCTTGAACTACCTTATACGATCAAGAGAGATAGGATCAAAGGAGAGATGCTTGCACACCAATAACAAATTCATCTATTGCGACTGAGGCTTCTTACTCTTTCTTGGACTGAGCTGCAACGGATTTGATTAAATCAAGCATCATGGCTTGCTGCTGCTGAATGGTAGCCAGCAACTGTGCATGTTGATTCTGCTGAGCTTCCAGTTGAGCTCGTTGCAATCGTTCTAGCTGTCGCACTTGCTCATCTGCATGTCGTCTCTGCTCAGCAAGTTCGCGTTCCATTTTCATTTCCAACAACTCCAGACGGCGCTGGCCATTCAAGTCTGCTTCACCTGTTGTCGTTGCAACGGCGATAGCTGCCGCAGCTTCACCAACCTTTGCAACAGCAACATCATGCTGTGTCACAGACGACGGTGGTGACGACTCTCCTCTTCTCTTGCGCAAATCTTCTTGAAATTCCTCAAAAGCTGTCTGTTTGGCCTGCATCTCAACCAGCAGCTTACGCTTCCGTTCATACTCTTCTGACGTACCCGATTTTCGCAGTGCAGCAACATTTCCAGCACGCAAATGGTCCAGCAACAATGTCACACGAGCTCGACACGAACCAGCCGTCTTTTTCAGAGTAAAGTCACTGTGTTCCCGCAATTGATCACATACTTCCTGCCACCCGTCCATCAAGTGGGGATATGCCCATGGTTTTGTAACATTTACCTGAGTTAGCAGTAAAATGTCATCCGCTGATACAAACTGCTTTCGACTGGGGAATCGATCAGTAGTACCAGTACTGCTTGTTTCAACTGATGGTATCACTGCCAGATTATCCTCACTGTCGTTGTCATGTCCATCCTTCTCTCTACTTCGCTTAGTACCTACACAATTAGTCTCCGAGGTCATCGTGTCTGGCTTTTGCTCTCCAACTGTATTTTTCGACTCGATCTGCCTTCCTGCAAGTCGCTGAGAACGATGTAGTCCATGGCGTTTCTTGAATCGCTGGACCCAACCAAGAGAAACGGATTGACCAGGTCCTTGGGCACGAGTGAGGATCTCATTAGCCTTCATCCATAACAAGCCTTCACTCAGGATAGGCATGTCGTCTCGTAGTGGCTCATCACCGTGTTTCTCACTCTGTTTTGCAATAATGTAATCATACAGCTCAGCTTCCATTTCCGGGTATCGACCACTTTGAATGCGCTTGGCGGTGGGATTCGCACACCTTTCTTCGGGCATACTGGCAATTTTACCAATCGTTGAGCGTCCGATCCATTTGCCGAATCGATCATGTACCCATTCCCGAAGCTGCTCTTGTGTCAAGTCTGGACGTTCACGATGATACGCACGCAGTTGATTCTTCTCCTGAATGGTCAAGTGATGACGAGCTATCGCCATGGCTCTTACGCTCTTGGAGCAGAGAAAATGCTCGGTAACGTGCAGAAGGACAACACTTGATGTTTGTAAGGACGTTATGTTCTCAGGCCATAAGTTGCTCGAAGCGCAGCAGTTTATGCCAGTATACTCTTATACTGTAAAAGGTCACATCTCTGCCATCTCTTAGTATGCCGGCTCCTTCCTCCTTACGCTCCCTTGCCCAAGCTTTAGATTACAAGTACCCTCTTGATACGTTTCTACTTCAAGACGAGCACTCGGAGCGTACTTATAAGCGCCGTAGGAGCCGATTTCGTATCCTCCAACGAGACAACGACAGGTCTCATTATCGTCTCTTTCTCCTGAGCAACAAGCAACCTTGGCAAGTGTTTGCGAATGGAGATACAGGCGATCGACGGCAACGTCGAAAACTGGTCTTTGAGCACAGTCGAAACTTTCCTTTATTGCATCTAGCGTGTATCATGGGTGACCACAACCACGTGCGAGCTCTTCTAAAGACTTCTCGAGTGTGCGTCTTGGAACGAGATACTTGTGGTCGACTTGCATTGCACCATGCAGTCATCAATGAGCACCATAAGCTTGTCAAGCGACTATTAAGACGTCGAGATGCCCAGTTCCAAGTTCATGTTTGGGATAATTCCATTCGTACTGCTCTTCATTACGCATTAGAGAAACTAGAAGTACTAGCTCTGCATCATCGGACAGATCAAAGAGCTGCTGCGCTCTTGACACTTGAAATGCGCACGAAAAGCAAACGGTATCGACGACTGTGGCAATGCGCAGACCAAATGTTGCACCTCTTGAATAGAGAAAGAGGACTGGGGAGGAGGTCTAGCAAGAAAGAAAGTAGCGATAGACTCAGGGAGTTGGATATGCGCTGTCGTGGTGATGTGTGGGATGTGTGTCGCTCGGGAGACCTGGAGCGATTGGAAATGATCATACGCATTTACGGATTGTCAAAGAACGAATGGACCTTGAACCACTTAGAGCGAACGTTGTTGCATGAAGCATGCGAGCATCACCAGCTGCAAATTGTGGATTTCTTGATCTCGACCAGGAGCGGACCATTGCTCGCACAGGACACCTCAGGCTCTACTGCTTTGCATTGTGCCGCTCGACGAGGGTACCTTGATGTTTGTCAGATGCTGCTTGAAAATCGCAACGAAGAAGGTTTGCAACTGAATGAAGACGCTGAAGAGCTGATGCTTCTTCAAGACGTCCGTGGAAGAACGGCTTTGCATTGGTGTCTCCTTGGCTACTGCGATCCATTAGCACGGCTTCATATTGCGGCATATTTGACCCGGTCAAGTCCAACCACGTTGCAAATTTGTGATCGAGATGGGGTCTCCCCTCTTCATCTCGCTATATGGAGAGGAGAGCGCGAATTGGTCCAAACATTGATTAGCTTGGGCGCAAACGTTTGTGCATCTTTCAGCCAAGTACCTTTACCTCGGAAAGTTAAAGAAGCGGAGAAAGCAGCTTGGGCTCCGTGTGGAATCGTCTTTCAGCGCCGTTGCCGTGGTCACAAGCCACAAACAAGCGCACGCGCTGAAGAATTGCCGGACAGTGTCACGAGCGGAAAAGTGGGTCCAAAGTGGGAAGAGGTTCAACATCCAGTCGAAGCATTGTGGTATTGGGCCCGACAGTCAAGTGTGCGTAGCTCATTGTCGAAAGCAAAGAATTGGGAAAGCAAGCGCGAGGAATATCGCGATAGCGAGCCATTTATCACGGAAGAAGAGCTGGGATGCCGGAAATACGGCGGAGTTTGTAGTCGCTGTAGCCTTTCAGCTTCAAAGGACTCGTCTAAGCGTGCATCAAATGATGGTGACTTCCTATCACCGCTGCTACTTGCACTACGTATGTGCGCGCTAGATGGTGGAAACGAATCCATGCTAGACCACCGAGTTGCTATTGTGGAGCAACTTTTGATGAGTGGCGCTCTTCCTGATGTCGTGGGTGGCTATAGAGGCGGAAGGTCCAAACACTTAACCGCACCACATCTATCAGCACTCGATGAGGGCTTTCGAGCCTCTCTACGATGCCCGCGAATAATCACAATGCTGCTTCAGCATGGAGCACAACAAGTCAGCGTTCGCTCTATGATGCGATACTGCTCGCCAGCGTCTTCACCCAACGCTATACACGAAATGGTTCTGCTCCAGTTGCTTGCTTTACAACATGTTGCAAGTAGCTTGGAATTCTTAGCGCTGTTATTTCTCCAAGGATACTTTACCGTATTGCGCAACGTGGTTCATTTGTGGTCTACAAAGTCGCAAAGGAATGCTCCAAAGAAGCCTGGCGGTCGATCAAGCAATGACAAACCTTGTTTCGTTCACATCAACTCGCCATGGAGCTGCATTTACGAAGGACTGATGTCTTGGAACAGCCAAAGGAAGAAGCCGGATATGGAGAGGAGAATTGCGACGAAGCACCTGGAGTTTCTATGCGAGGCGGTTCTTGCTGACAAAAGCTCTGACGCTCAGCGCGATCACGGCGTATGGCAACTTGTTGAGTTTTGCCTTGACACAAGTCTACATAGGGACAACGCCTGTCTTACACTCTCGATTGAAAAGACTGAACAGGTTCTGCTGCGCTGTATTCGAGCTTTGTTGAAACACTGGGAAAGTAACGATGAAGGTGAGGAAAGATTAAGGTTGAAGGCTGCTGCTTGGCTCGAAGCTACCATATTCCTGGGTTACTTTGACTGTGCTTTCATGCTTCTCGAAACTTTGGATGGAGCAAAAGAAGACGTTTTGTTGCTGGACATAATCTTTGAATGTTACTCTTCTGCACTTGGAGCTCGACGATACTTGGGAGACGGTCGTCTTCTCCATCATTGCGACTTTTTGGTCATGTGCGTGGAAAAGTTATTGAATGTCGATCCAACTGCAGCTGATGCAATGAGGAAGCCTCGGTTACCTACAGTAGCTTCCGCTCGATCTGTGGTGCATATTTGCGCCAACAATTTGCCGCTTGTACTTTTCAAACGCTGTTTTGAGACTGTTTTTCCCGAATGTCGGACAGAGAAGACGCAAACCGTGACGAGAATCTTGGAAACGACAACTCCAATTCGAGTCCATGGAAAGACAATCGTGCAGTGGGTACTTCAACACTCAAGAGTGGACATTTGTCAATGGCTGTTTAACATGATTCCAGACGGACCAGGGCGTGGTGCATACTGGAGAGCAATTGTTGCTGCCTCTTTGTGGTCTCGCTATGGCGCTGATAGCAACACTTTGACCGACAAATTGTTCTTCTTCTATACTGATTATGTCCAAATTCATCTTACGCAAAGCGAACGAATTGAGTTGCTGGTAGATTTGATGGGCAGATACGCTATTCCAACGGATAGTGTGCCGTTATTTGAACAATTGGTAAAGTCTTGCAAGTCAAGTGATCTCGATTGTGCCAATACCAACGAGCTTGTACATTGTCTGAAGCGTGTGGGCGTTCTTCATTCAATTGCTCGATGGAATGCTCTTCAAGTCGCTGGATTCTGCTTAGACGGACACTGTTTCGACAAAAAAGTCCAAACGAATCGAATAGATTGGCAACAACTTTTTATTGACGAGATTCTGCATTGCCATGATGTTGACAAATGCACCCCATTGACACTTTGTCGACTGCTGGGGCACAATGACTTGTACTATCTGCTTTCCGATCGTATAAGACCACCAAAGCAGTCGTTGATGAAGCTTGAAGCTGAAATGGCGGATAAAAGTAAAGAGATTGTCCATCTTCGTCAAGTTGGTCTGCTTCGTAGTGTCATTGGCCTTAACACAAACTCGAAGACACTAAAGACGTCTGAGCCTTTTACAGGATACCGTCGCCAAGTTCGAATTCGGAATCCGTGGATAGCGGCCGTAACAATGGATCAAGTGTCGTACTTACAAGCAATGTCGTTTACTCGATTGCCATGCTCAAATCTCGGTGTCTCGGTGCGTCTCATTGTTCTCACTGCAATAAAGAACGCTTCAATGAGCGCTTTGAAGTGGATCTTGAAAGCCAATGCCTCATTAACAGAGCGGCTGTCCGACGAAGAAGGCACGGAGTGTCTACATGCTGCAGCCAAGCATCCAAGTGCTGTGTATGCTGAAATGACTTTACTTTTGCTACAGAATGGTCTTCATCCAGGACGTTTAGCGGGGGACGGTCTGCAAGTTACATTGCTACACCGCGCCGCTTGTTTCTCGGATTCATCTTTAGCTTGTCAGATTATGGAAATGCTGCTTGAACGACCAGATTGCAATGTCAATGCTCTCGATGCCTTTGGAAACACAGCCGTATCCTACGCGCTTGCAGCAGGATGCTTAAAGAACGCGTGTTATCTCGTTCAAAACGCGCAATGTCGATTAGAAGCGGAATATGAAGGACAAGCATGCTTTTATTACATCCTTCACATGGTTCCGTCTTTCTCGTCACGAAAGATCGTGCGGCACTTGCTCCAAGCCAAGCGCAATCGTGCTTTTCTGCACTGCAATGCTTACAATCAAACCTGTGGCTGCAAAAGCTTTGAACAGTCTAGAGATGAAGAAAACAATGAAGTTTCGTCTCTTTTGTGCAGATTTTGCGGTCATGAGTCCACTGACCATCGCATCATGCCACTTCCATCATGGTTTCGAGACCAATACGACACTTACAGCCCTACTGCGACTTCATCTCGCCAACGTTTCGATGTGAGCTCGAGTGAAAGTATCGACAGTGAGCTCGAAGCATTCCAAACGTCCTTCGTGAATGACAATAATCATGCCGTTGTCGGTGACGAAGATGAGGAATTCGTACTTGAAAACAGCCATGGACGCTTGGATGTCGAGCTACTCGAGAAAATAACGGTACTTCGCTATGATGACATCCTTCGCGCCAATGGCTTGAGCTTTCCGATTGCATTCGACCACGTAGACGACACTCATGCGTCAAAGGATCTGATAACGACGGAAAGACATTGCAGATCCACATCTCTTCGCTCTGCAACCACCACGTCAAAGCTTCTGCCATTGAACTACGTGACAATTGATACACTGCCACTTCTCGTAGCTGCAGGTAAAGCTCAAGACGCAGAGGAATGGACGGATGCAATTCGTCGAAATGGCAAGCACAAGAAAAAGCTCATAGGTTACCCGCTGTGGTTACAAGAGGAACTGGCAATGGTTCACTCTCCTCAATGTCTTTGCCAGGTATCGGAATTCGTAATCAATTCGTCGCAACTTGTTCACATTGCAATCTGTCGATGGTTACGGCATGTAGCAATCGCGCATAGACAGCAACCAAATACAATCGTAACCCGAACTGAGAGTGCGAGCGTCATGGCGTTGGCTTCCATTCGATCGATTTTCAAGCATTGGCATAACGTTGCACAAGTCGACATCTCACCACCACTCATAGCTACTGCTCGTCCATTGCTGCCAACGTTTCTTCGCAGCGTCATGTTTCAATGGCGATTTGGCAAAGAATTTCAAGCTTTTCACCGCTGGAAAACCTCCCAGACAAGTGCTGAAATGGTGCACCATCAACTCGCAATACGATTGGAGCATGTTATCGCTGATATGCGTCACCATCGGCTCATTGCATTGCAACTCCGTCAGCAAAAGCTTCAACACTCAACTCGACGTCTTGTGCAATCGACCAAAGCACACAAAGTTATCTCAACCTCCTTTTCTTCTTCTTAAGCTTATCGTTTACTATCACTAATGTATTGGTTGGATTCTCAACAAGACATACAGTTGCATTGTTGCGTTTTCAACATGACTCACAGCTTGTCCATCTCAAACACACCTCCATAAGGAAGCATACGTTCGTCTTCTTCCTCAGGACCAATCACGTTGTCCAAGGCTTCGTCAGTCTCATTGACAGTATATGTTGGTGATACCATGGACGACTCGGACCGGTACTTGAGCAGAGCCAACTGGTCACTCTCGGATCTGCTTCGAGATCTTTCGTTCCATTGTCCAGCCACAGCCAACGGTTTGCTGGACTCAGGCGCCAGTTCGTAGTTCCACGACTCGTGGCAAAGTCTCCCTTCGCACTGCAATGTGCTCATCTGTAGCAGTTCTTCAGCATCGACGTCGTGTATCAAGTATTCGCCACGACCTTCAACTGCACTATAGCGGCGTTGTGGGATTGGCACAGGTGGAGAACATGGAGGATAGCCACCGTGTTGCCCAGTTGTAAACGACGACGATCTCCGCTGCTCATGGTAGAGCCAGCAAGGTGGCGATAAACCCACTTGATTGCCTTCGTCCGTCGATAGAGATAGCGCCTTGTTTCCTTCGCTAGAGGGGGACAAGAGTCCCAACTTTTTGAGCTCGTATTTCTCGAGTTGCACGGCTTGTTTCACGTCCATCTGCAGGCCATGGCTTAGACGATGTCGAGAACGCGTTTTGGGCTGCTTTGCAAGGCTGTGCATGGGTGAGAGGTCCTTGGAAATTGGTCTTGTGGTCGTGACCATGGTGCAGCTCCAAGCGACTGAGCTTTGAGCACTTCAATGTGTCAAGATTCTTTACCGCAAGTTCAATGAGTGCCGAAAGCTATAGTGAAACCAAGTGACGGAAAACGTGATCTGATCTTTTTTGACGGAATGTCAAAGATTTGAGATGAGGCAAACTTGGGAGCTCGGAGTGGTCAGTTTTACATGCACTGACGCCAATCCAGTCGTCGGCTTCCGGAAAATCTTTTCGTAAAGGATGCCCTTCAAAACCACTTCATTAAAATTAATATTTAATTCATGCACGGGTTGACCATTTTCGCAGACGCAGATGCACACCAATTGCCGTTTGCGGAGCTTGTCGTTCCTGCAACTTGAAATGTCCCTTCGGGGGTTGCTGACGCTTGACCGTGACGGCAGGATTTGAGCTCGCTGTGATACGCTCTGCTCTTTCAGAAAGATGATGCCGAAAGATTAGACACGACGATGGATGGGATGGAATGCTTGGTAGCCATTATTTGGCTGATGTTTGTAGATAGGAAAAGGTTACACTATAGTGTCAATAATGGGATATTGCGATGTGGATTGGGAAACTGCACACCACTGTCGTACCTCAGCGCCACTGCGAGATTCGATACGAACAATGCTTGTAACCAAGTCTGTGGACAGGCGGTTTTGTGTGGTAAATGCTTGCAAACATCCTTACGTGCCAACATCATCAACAAGGCTAGTGCTGCTCTGTGAACTGGCTGCATATTGACATGGTACTCCGTCGTAAGATGACATTTCGACGTCAAAGATGCTATGTTGGTGATTAAGGGGTACTCTTGATGCCGTTTTATGCACAGTCTGGGCGGACGATGGTGCATAGGGGTACTCAAGATTGTCTATTTATTCAAGATGGCGAGGAGGAAGATAGGCAAGCAAGAAGAAGAAAGCAAGACTGCCGATGAGCGATGCTATTAGTGGAAGCTTCTCTATCCGATCGTCGAGTTTGGTCTGTGAGGTGCTCATGCTTGAGCTCTAGTGTGTTTAGTTAGGGTTCGTCTCCTCAACCACCCCCTCCTCTATCTACACAGTCTATGCCGAGCTACAAGTAGGTAAACTTGAGTATTCCTGCATGCTTTCGATGTTGTTGATGACGACTGCAAATACGATTAAAAAGAATAGCTCTAACGCCAGCCAAAAAAGCAGCAGTGACGCATTCGGTGAGTGTACGAACGCTTTGCGACGAGCCCATCTGATAGCATTCTTGCATGGTCCACAATCTTTCTAATGTTCAGAGTGAGAATCTTCCTTATCCGCTGTCACGACATGTGTTGTCGATTCTGATTGCGACGAAGGACCAGAAGGAGATCTTCATCAGTAAGGTTAAGTTCTTTTTGGAGAGTTTAGCCTGCTTGTCCCTTGATCCAATCAACGATAGTGTCACCTTCACGATATCGACAGAAAAGAAATGTGTTGCTTCCGTTCACTTGCGCGAGCATTTCACGATTGCTAGACTCTTCCTCTCCATGCACCTACCCCAAAGGCATAAGCGCCGCCTCGGAGATCGTCTTGCTTTCTTCTTCTTGCTTGCCTTCCTCTTCGCCACAACCTTGGGTACCCCTATGCACCATCGTCCGCCCAGACTGTGCATAAAACGGCATCAAGAGTACCCCTTAATCTCCGTAATGATCACGCAATGGTACCAACATAGCATCTTTTTGACGTCGAAATGTCATCTTACGACGGAGTACCATGTCAATATGCAGCCAGTTCACAGAGCAGCACTAGCCTTGTTGATGATGTTGGCACGTAAGGATGTTTGCAAGCATTTACCACACAAAACCGCCTGTCCACAGACTTGGTTACAAGCATTGTTCGTATTTAATCTCGCAGCGGCGCTGAGGTACGACAGTGGTGTGCAGTTTCCCATACAATATAGCGTAAGGCTTTGCGTTTGCCTATCTGCAGCATCAGCCAAATGATGGCTACCAAACATTCGATTTTATTATTCTTTACTTATCTTTGGGAACTGAATACACGACGTCGATCAGTTTGACATCCCCGACAATCGGTGCGCCCAACTCTTGTGCGCAGTGTACGCGGAGCTGGTGCTTGCGTCCAGTACGTGGTTGAAGCTGCAGCCATGTACCCATAGGTTCTGTTCGATCGCTTCGCCGCAGCACTCGCTCCACCAATGTGCACGCCGTCTTGCGGTCCACAGGAAGATTGAGTTTCCGTCCCTCAAGCTTCTTCAACCTCGAGTAGCTGTCACCTACTGACGAGAGAGGTGCTACTAACGCTTCATACGTCTTGTGTACGGCACCACTTCGCAGTAATTCCGAGAACTTTGCGGCTGCGAGGCGAGAGCGCGCCACCACCAGTACTCCAGACGTCTCCTTATCCAATCGATGCACCAACTTCAACGTCTCTTGCTCTCTCTCACTTGGCTGTGAATGGCAATGGCCACTTGCTAGCGATTCTGCGACGGACGGCAAGTACCAATCTAGAGACTCCGTCAACGTCGAGCCACTCTACGAAGGACAGACAATCAGTCGTCTTTTCTTTCTCTAGTTGGATAACTATGCAGCAGAAGAGCTATTGCCGTCTTCATGTGTATATTTACCTGCACTGCCAGTCCATGAGGCTTGTTCAGTACCACAAACTGCTCGTCTTCGTATAGTACACGCTGTCTCAAGTCCCTCACTCTCATCTTGTGTTCCGCCGTCGCCAGCGTCTCCTTCCGTTTCTTCGCTTGCTGCTCTTTCACTAGAATCGGCTGCAGCTTGGATCGAAACAGGTGCGCGTCAATGGCTACCACAGATCCTTCAGCCAGCAACGAGCTGGCGCGAGTCTGAGTTGCTTGGCCACTCGACGCATCGGACAAAGGAGACTGCAAGCGGATCTTGCGCTTACGTAGCTGCGTCTGCAGGAAGCTATGAGGTAGTGACGGGAACTGGCCTCGTAGCCAGCGGTCAAGACGCAGCTCCTGATGCTTTGCGTGCACCACGTGCCGCATCCAGCGAAGCTCTTGCCGCCACATTGATCAAGTCAAGGCCTCCATATCAGCACGTTTTGTCACAGTTACATAGCAGCGTCTTTTGTGTCACTTCTGTGGCGCAAGAGCATTTTCGGCCAACCAAGTCACTCACTGGCGCTCATTCACCAGACGACAGCATAACGGCAACTTTGCTCTGTATACCGGTATGT
>NQFO01004461.1:0-11753 GCA_003991265.1 Pseudoperonospora humuli | reverse complement strand
CGCTTCCTCCATACGCGCAAGCGTGTGAGCCGTGTTTGAGGGACTGTTTTGAACAGCGCCCTCTTACACCGATGCATGATCGGGTAGCGAGTAGACCAAGACGCTTTCAAAACGTTGTCGCAATGCGGACGGCATCTTGAGTGAAACTGCCTTTGCTAGGCAATCTTCCCACTCTTGAGCATTCTCCAAGTACCCAGCTGCCAACGCAGCGTCATGAAAGGTTTTGTAAGTAACACCGTGAGCTGTACAAATACTTTGGTGATGACATAGCAGAGGTCAAAAATATAAACGCCTTGGATCCTGCGGAGATACATGCACCAGTCGGCCCGGCGAAGCCACGTGCTTTTGTATGACATCAAGCACATCGAACGACCATCTTGTCTATACTTTGCTGGTAGATTTTTGTAGAGAAATCAGCAGTACATATTGCATCTTATGCACACAATTCGAAAAACATGTAAGCTGTATTTATCTCGATGGTAGATCAAGTTATGAAGTTGTGTAGTCGTTGCATGCTCTCGGTAGGTAACCAGACTCATGCCATCCAAGTGGCTTAAAAGATTGTTATGAGTCTTAACCAGCCATTACATAAAAGTGGGTCCGTTTGCCAGATCGTGTGTTTATGCGGGTATAGCAGAGGCAAAAGCCAAAGGCACTACGGTACAACAGATTTCTGCATGCACGTGTGACGTCATCAGATGATGTCACAAAGGTTATCTGTATTAATCAGTGCGGAATGATGGTCCCTGCTTTGGGTGACCTTGCTGGTGACGCACGTGATGGCGCGAGCCAATCACTTCACAGAGAACTTTCCACTGAACTTCAATTTCAAGCTCCCTATTTGAACCAGGAATGTATTAAAGGCTTTATATATCAGTTAAGTAGGTTTTTCTCTGCATGTGTAGGTTTTATTCATAAACCTCAAAGAGCCCTTGAGGCTAAATAGTAGTAGCGACATGAGCCATAACAGCATTTTAATTCAGTTGCAAATGTACCTATAAACTCATAAGTCTTTTTCCGGTACATAGGATGAGTGCCTATAATCGTACGATTCCGCGGTACATTGCGGCTTTACGTGCAAACAACAAACCTGTTGGAAAGACTCCAACACCTGCAAGAGCATCTGTTGTTGCCAAAGACATTCCGCCGGCTTTTGACAATGAAACCGACTCCAACGATGGTGGCGCTATGGCAGATAATTCTGATTCAGAAGAAGAGCCACATAGTGGGGATCAGTACCAAGCCAAACTGCCCCTATGAAAGGAATCAAGTCTGCGATTACGGTTTTGTAAGAGGGTGCGGCTCACAACAGTTCCTCAAACACGGAACACAGGCTTGCGCTTGTTAAAAAAGCGATTTCGACTTGGAGATGGCAAAGCCTTGACCAACAAACTGGATTTAACGAAGCAGGGTACGCTTGTCTAGCATTCGCGACGATGGAGGAGACTTCTAGTTGAAGTACACCCTGTGGCAGCGGGAATGAACACCGCTGATAAAATGAGCCGCTGTTATGTACACCAGAGTAGAGTCCCGTTGGGCAAACTAATCGTAAATCAGTCTATCCGACACATCATCGAGAAGGCTTTGCATATCTACTTAATACCAATGGAAGTATTTTGAGTACGTTGGACTTTGAAAGCGCGATGATCACGCTATTTCCCCACTTTCGTACATACTTCCCAATCGGTACACATAAAGCTGATGCCAGCATTGCGAATCTTTTTAAAGTCACGTAAATGCTCCAGATTCTTTGACCACAGAAAAGATTCAGTTATCGAGCCGAGCGAAGTAATTAGTTTGGTATCAGAGAATGTCGCTGCAAGGCTCCGAGCGGGAACTCACATGGGCAAATATGATTCTACCGAAACTTGTTGGAGCACACCCGCGAAGGCGGTGCACCTCTTATCATGGACGTCCCTGGTAGGGTCCAGTAAATCAGTCTCAGTCTTCGCGAAGACAGCCTCGGTCGGACGTGAAAAGTCAACACGTGCAGCAGTAGTCTGCCAGACCAGACGTCACTTTTTCCTTTTGGGTTCTATTGACCTTACTCATTGAAAGTGGGAAAACGACAACGCTTTAAGCGTAGTAGGTAAAACTTTACCAATAAGTCTTTAAAAGATTTAGAGAAGGCGGGGCTGTGGTTTAAGTGTCTGAAACATCTAAACAATCACTAGCCGAAGGGTACATTAATACCCGGACTGAAGCGAAAGTACAGCCTATTTGTGAGTGCTCACGTAGGGAATACTTTTCAACGACCACGTCCATTCGACCTAGCGTCCGGATACGTGTTCACAACTTTTAACTCTCGACACTAATATCGTTCTACAAAGGTAGTTGAAACTAAACAGTCAATTTTTTTCAGAGGAGACTTAGCGTAAGTTATGGTTACTTTCCTAACTGGGATGAGCTTCCAGTAAAAACTAACTGTCTAAATGGTAAGAGGTCGGGGTTGAAAGTGGAGGCTCGGTACGACCCGTGAAGGTGGTGGGGGTAATGGCTTGCAGTCGAACGATGAGTGAAGTAGCAAGCTTGTGCTTTTTTCTGTTCTCTTGTTTGGTAGCTGGCAAATTGCGGAGCATGTGAAGTGCGAGGATTTTGGCGCATTGAGCCCTTTAGAAGGTAGAAGAAAAAATGTGTGGATGGAAAAGTATTCGCCCAGGTCCAATTATTCTGAACAGAAAGCATACCAATGCAATTATAGAAGTTTACGTGGAGCAGCATGGGTCAATGCTACCGCTGAGCTCCTCAGCGTCAGTGTCCTTAAAGACAGCAAAGCCGAGCCCGACGCCAAGAATTACAGCCACAAACATTAGCGTCTCGAACGTCATGATGATCAGCATGACCCAGTACCCTAGACTCAGATGCACCATGTACATGACTGCAAGCACTAATTTACACCAGAGCGGCAGGCGACGAATTATGCTGAGCTGAGAGGCATCTGGTATACGGCCAACCTTGTGAGCGATCGGATCATGGTTGAAGTTACGACTGCTGCTCACATTGTTGGCACGCGGCGTGGCCAGCGCTTTGTAGTCAGTATGTCTAGACACGACGCTGTAGTCCCGGAAAAGCCGCTTCTCCACCAGATCACGTAGCTCGCCGAAGCCTTCGAGCGACATGGCCAATAGCACGACACCAAGGAAGGCGAGAGTATACTTTGCTGCAGACGAGATCACCCACGGCTGAAAGAGCAGCAAAAGACACGACACATCTCCACCAATAGCGAGCTGAAAGCCGTTAAACATGACGGAGCCCGTGGGGTTAGCGGCAACGCCAGCATCGCAAAAGTCATTCGAAGAAATGTCCGCCGCCACGAACTTGGTCGGATTGTTGAATACAAGCTGTGCGTGTTCTTCCGAGCACGTGTAAATCTTTTGCTTGCCCTTGGAGATCCACGGCACGGCATGCGTTAGCTGGTCGTGACCCTTGCCGCATACGGGGCACTTGATGTTCATCGCGTCCTTGTAGATCTCGTCAGTGGTAATGTCAGCCTTCACTGGCGAGCCCAGATTGGCAGCCTGCCAGAGAAAACGAGGAATTAGACAAGGGTGTATAGAGTCGAGAGGGTGTTTCCTCGCACCGGGTCGTTCTGCAGCGAATCGATATGGCCAGCCATCTCGCACGCGTAAATGTATTGGTCTCCTAGAATAGCGGCATAGATATCAGGCTTGACATCCATGTTACAGAGCGGGCACGACGTCTTGCGCAGGTTTTGGTCGGCATCTGTCCTCAGCAGCACCAGCGCCGCCAACAGCAGCAGAGCCGACAAAATTCGCGACATAAGAAGGGAAAAAATGTCGAAATGAACTGTCCAACGGAACCACACCAAAAATTGTGTGGACAAGTCGGACTTCTACACAGATAGTGAATGTGTCCTTGGCAAAGAAAGATTCAGTGGAGAGTGGATGGGAGTGAAGAGGAACGTGGACTTGTGATGTTCCAATAGAAGCGACCTGGCAAAAAATAATCTCTCATATGCAATTATTGAATGGAAATCAGGCCGCAACCATGAGACTACCACGTGCTTGCATGGTGATGATGATGACCACTGTTTCATGTGCTCATAAAAGTGCTATAGATATCAACTCTTTCCATGAGAGACGTTGAGGCAACTTGTAGTTCATGCCATTCATTCATTTTTAGCCTCTTTTTTTGTATAGGCTTGCCTCAATAATAATATCGAAGGAAAGGCAGTTCGTTCATTTTCGTATTTACAGCACATAAGATGGTCCGCTATTTGTGTCTATGGACAGTGGCCGCCTCGGCGCTGCTGACGGCGTCGGCCACTGCGCACGTCCACCACCACCACGAGCTACACCTTCTCCATGACATGCACGCCATGCAGGTACGCCGAAATCTGGCGTCCTCGGGCGGGAGCTCCACCGATCATACGTGTCCAGTGTGCGGCATGTCCACGCTTGACAGTGGCTACGACAACGAAAACTACGTGGTCATGATGCACGGCCAGAGAGTCTATTCGTGTGGCATGGCAGCACGTCCCTTCTTGAACTACAACTCGGACTTGACGGACACGTCCTATCTAGCAGCTAACATGGCGGAATTCATCGTAAACCGTACGGACGCCGACGCCTACGCGAAGTGCACGAACGCCTGCGACGAGTGCTCGAACGGCATTAGTGACCCTGTATCTGGAGACGCTGTGACCGCTGAAAATTACGTCTATGTGTGTCTGAAGAATGGTCAAAAGATTTTCTTTGCGTCGCAAGACAACAAGAACTCGTACCTTACTGGTGTGAACACGAAGCCGCGCTACTTGGTAGACAATGTCATTTGTGCCGGATCTACGTGCGCTGATGCCACCACCGTTACGACGCTGAGTCCCGCAGCGCTGAGTTTTGTGGCAGACTATTCGTCTTCGACTAGTAGCGGTACCACTCCTGCCTCTGCAACGCCGTCCAGCGGCGCTGCCACTGCATCGACCACATCGTCGACCAGCTCCGACTTTTGCTCAGGCCAGGGATCAGTCATGTTTAATGGCTTTCAGTCGTCCATTCACGGGTCGTGTGTGATGTTGCTCTTCCATCCATGGGTGCTCAACAGTGGCGTCAAATATGCTTTTGGACTGATCGGATGTTTTCTCATCGCATTGCTGAATGAGACACTTGTGAAGGGACGTGAGGTGGTGCGCCAACGCTTTTTAGCGGCGCGGAAGACCCGCCCCCACGACAAGCTCCACAAGATGCAGTGTAAATTGACTCTCGCTGTTCTGTACATGGTTCAGATGACGATCGCATACTTTGCCATGCTCGTCGTCATGACCTACGAGACGGGTCTGTTTCTTGCCCTCATTGCCGGCTTTGGTGCTAGTTTCCTGCTTTTCAAAAACCTGGACCAGGACATCACCAATGAGCGCGGCTCGTGGCGTTTCACAGACCCTTCTACTGTGCGTATCAAAGTTGATGGCATGTCGTGCATGAAGAACTGTGGCATGACGGTGGAGAATGCATTGAAAAACACGCCGGGTGTGACCAATGCAGTTGTGGAGTTCGACGAGCGTGCTGCTTATGTCTCCGGGTCTGCACAACCCAGCGATCTGGTGGAAGCTATCGTGTCAGTTGGATTTACTGCCGAGGTGACTAGCGATCAGACTGGACGTAACAACAACGACGACTCCCCTCGCGCGTAAGGCCTTATGCATTAGAATTCCCTCATCAAGCATGCTGCTCATAAGAAAGCAGCGTGTTTCTCACTGTAGTGGTTGAACGGTTTGTTGCTACTTGCCATACGTGTATGTAGTGAATGCCGCAAGGACGTTTGAGGCATGCTTTGGTTCCCCAGGGTAGAGCCAACCAGAGAAGGTAGGGAGAAAAAGAGGCCCAGGATTTCTTTGTAATTAATCTACGTCGAGTGTTACTGGCTATCAGCTAGCGAGTGAAGCCAACGAGTGCACTATTCTTGAACGCCCACACAATTCTGATTTTGATACCACACGAGAGAGTGCAACCGGTATACTTGCACTTGCTGGTGCAGCGATTGTTGACTGGACATATTGTTCCCACTCTGAATATGCGCTGCAGATGCATGACGTTCATGCGCCAGACAGAATCGGGCGGAACAAATATTAGATTCCTTGGGCAAGTCATAATCCGGACAATTGATGGTATGGCGTTTTGCGTTAGATTGCTTCAGCAGTTTAAAAACGGTCAAGAAGAGGTACCGAATGTAAAGGAAGTCCAGACGATTTCGCTGGATTTTGTTTCCACGGCATCCACGAAAACGCACATCATGATTAGCAAATTTACGCTGGGAAGTTCAGTTTCAAAAGAGAGTGTCGGTTGCGACCTCGTGAAGTGCTGTGTGTCTATGACATGAAGGCAGCCATCGACATGCTAGAGCTGGTCGAGAGCGAAATTTTGGGTCTCTTAGTAATTTTGTGTGGATTGGGGATATGTTTTAGGCAGGGCGATTGACTCGGGCAAACATACAAGTGTGCAAATCTGTTGATGTTCCCATGATGTGTACAAGCTGTTCTTCTGCAGGACACAAGCGCATTAAGGGAAGGGTTTGAACACGAGAAAAGCGAACTTCAGGTGCGTTACTTGCGGTGATGACGATGAAGCATCATGCTCGCTTGCTATCACTTAGAAAGAACACTTACTGGTATCTCTACCACCTGTTCTTCCATTTCATTGATGTCGTAATCATATGTATAGCATCCCGGGTGCTAGTGAAGCTTCCGAGCTCACATCCACTTGACGATTTGAAGCTAAGTTCACAGAAAATTGATTTTGCCGGCTGAACGAAGAGATGAACGAAAATTAATTGCTGAAGGTTATGATGCGCGCGTTTGTGGTAATAGCTATGTCAGATTTCAACTCCACGACGCGCCAGACATAAACTTGTATTTGTCAAAACTTCAAGTTGTCTTATGCTCCATTATCATTTTTTGTTTTTGTCGTAAGCTTTAGGATGGACTCTAAGTAGAACGGCCAAGATGGTTGATTCAAAGTTTTTCAGGAGCAGCTGCTGGCTCGCTTTTGTATCCATCCATTCATCAACCTTCTGAATGTGTTTTTCTCCATGGTGGACGACAGCCCCATTGCCGTCGCAGGGAGCGAGAACACAACCCAGATCTGTTTGTATTGCGCCGATCCGATGATTTGCTACCACCAAAGCGATGCGAATATGTAGGTACTTGATTCTAACCCTGCCTTCTTCATATACATAGTAATTACATTCTCTAATGTCGTAAGTGGCGGTGCCCATTCTGCACCCTCAAGTTTCCACTGTTTAGTGTGCGCAAAGGGCTCTCTAAGACGCTGAAAGGCAATTCGTGCATCTGTATTCAGTGCTTTGACGAGGTCTGGCAAAAAAAGAGACTACTTCCTCGCCGGACGCTAAGAAGCCCTGGCCGGAAGACTCGCTCCAAACGAAGCCCGTGGGAACGCAAGGAATTGACCGAGACTTCCGTGGCGCGAGCTTTGTAGACTCAGAGTCAGCAATGGCGTCGGAAAGATGCAATTCCGTAGGCGACTCAAGCCGTCGAGGTCGTCCAGGCTCCATGTTTAGGTCTGAACGCCGGTTGTCCATGTTGGTTGACCAGGCGTGGGCAAAGTCTGAAGGTTTTGGGGATCTTAGAAGACTTTCATTTGTAAACAACTCATACGACAGCGACAACATCAATCGACCAGCGACCACGAAGGATGGAATTCTATACTACGTGGCGTCATTTTTGGGTCTTGTCGTAAGCGACCGCTCTGACAGCAAGAGCATGAACTTTGCAATCGATTTATGGATGTCACTCTTTGTAGCTTCCATTCTTCTGGTGATTACACTAGCAGACGAATTTTCGCTGCGTCAACGCCTATGGTATTGTGTTGCAGTATACGGAATATTTCTTACGCTACACCTTTGGATTCATGCAAACGAATCAAGCAGGTCTGTGCCAAGAGGGGAAAAAGGAACAATGCAGTCAAGTGTTGCAGCGCGTCGGAAGTATCTGACTGACCGCGAATAATGTTTCTTTGCTCGAATAAAGGCTACAATTCATGCAAAGTGAGCTATAGAAGCAGGTGGCAAAGTCGTGTTATCAAGTCTACATTAATCAATCCAAAACTTAGACAAGTAATTTATCCACAGCTAAAGATGCGAAGACGTAGAATACCATCGGCTTAGCTTGGATCGAAGCAAAAAAAGGTAGAAGAGTAGCCGCTCGCGCTGAATACGCAAACCCAAGGCTTCTAAGCGTTATAGAAACCGCGATATTTTGCTCCAACAGTAAGTAGTTGTTTGATGCTCGGAGAATGTAATGCTGTCCAAGAAGAGAACGCAAGCGCATGGCGCGAGATCTACAAGTGCAGATCTTAGAGAAAGAATCATGCGGATTGCGTCGCTGCAAACGCGTTGAAGGTGCCACATGATACTGGGATTGCGACATCAATGTGGTCACCATCATGCTGGTGCTGGCTCAAGAGTGAGATACACGGTCAGGGACGCATCTAGGCTTTGGAAAATACATAGTAGGAGCACAAAAAGACATAGAAGCAATCTTGGACAGCCGACCAGGTCAGTCTTGGATGCCGAGTAGTGAAAGTGAGTTTCTATTGCTTTGTGAAAGGCTCTTGAAAAGTCTCGAGTAGCTGGCGTACCTTCTTGGCACCCACACCAGGACAAAGCGATAGCTCCTCCATGGACGCATTCATGAGTCCTTTTACTGTCCCAAACGTGGACAACAGCGTCACCACGTCCGTCTTGTTCACCGATCGGATAGACGTGAGCACGTCATTAGCTTTCGGCAAGAATTCCGCTTCCACTTTCTCCTTGATAATAGTCGCCGACTTGTTCTCGTAGGCCTTAAACGTCTCTAAGTATCTTGCAGCTTCAAGCCAGCTCCACGCCAGTACCAGCGTAAATTCACTCAAAAGCGCTACACGATTGATCTCACGTAATGCCACTTCATTGTCGTCTACGTCCACAAAGCATAAAACGAGTTTTGTTTTGTAGCGTGTAGGATCATCCTTCCGCACGCTCTGCACACGCTCCTCCAGATAGCCGTTGTGCAGCAAATGGTATCTCACACTAAGAAATAAAACACAGCAGGAGGATTCTCCCATCACATAATCGGGAACCAACCCATCTCGGTACTCGAGTCCCACATTGCGCACGGCTTTGAGCATCGGGTTGCCCTGCTGCCGTCGACTCACGTAGACGGTGGCGGCAGCGTCTCTCGCTGGAAGCTTGTCCTCTTGCAATTTCTCCGAAGCAGATGCGACATACGAAGCTGCTTTTCGTAGCTCGACAAAAGCTTTACTGAACGTCAACGAGGATGGCATGGATTCATCCTCTCGCGGCAAGTACCGGGGTGCTGTGTCGTTGCCTTTGGCACCGCTCTCAGCGACAGAAGGAAGCGTCCGCGAGTCTAACAAGCTTGGAACGCCAGCATCGGCTATTGGAGGAAGTGAAGGTAAGGCTGAAGACTCTCTTGCAGCGCCACTATCCTCGTCATGGTCATCTCCACGGACATCTGCCGCTTGGTCATCCATCTCGATCTTATTGCTATTTATTGAGATTTGATTGGCCAATATAGAGTGATCACGGTAATAGGTAGCAGTGACAATGTCACCAGGATACTTCTCGTATCCACGATTTTCTCTCTATTGTCTGAAGGCCCGCACTACGCTCCTATGCACCTTTTTAAAAGTAACAGAAGAAATTCGCGAGCACAAGGGATTGTCCTGACGGTTGCTGAGCTAAAGAAGCACCAGTGAAACTCGGCGAAAAGGTGTTACGAGATACTGGTTGGTTGGGAGGATCTGGAGCCAACCAAGAACTCGTAGGAGTTCATCGGCAAGGCCGCGGGGTACCTGTTTGAAAAGCAAACATGGTGGCGGCTTTGGCACCGGAACCTGCAAACAATTCTCGCACGTGAAGGTAATTAGAAAAAGCCTGAAAGGCAGGCTACGCACCGGTTCTTGCACTCGCCTCCGCTACGAAACATATCACTATTCGTTGACGCACTGTCTGACGAAGACGCAAAACATTTCCAACTAGCGACAATGTACCCGCGTTGACTTTCTGGAGTAAAAGCAGCAGACAAGATGCTGCAAGAAGTCGGCTTAAAATCGTCACCAAGAAGCGCTGGAGCAGTAGTTTGGCGAAAGCTTACACTCAGTTCTGGTCAATTCACGCGATAGAGCCTGACATGCCTGCTGCACAATCTGTAGACCAAGGTGGTCTTCAATACTTAATGTCGCATCCATGACACTTGAACAAGTGGCGTCTAACGAAGCGCAAATCGAGCTTACTCACAAATACCTTATTAATCTTTGGGGAAACTTTGGACCAAGGACAGACTCTGCGCTTGCTTACTACTGTTGCCTTCCTAATAATTGTCACGTTCTTGCCATCATCACTTGCATCATGAATGTCGCGCTGATTACAACGAATGGCTTTCACGAATTGATCGCTGAACATCAAAGTGTTAAAGACAAGGCCATTTGTTGCTACACCATATCCATTCAAAGAGCCGCGAGGCGTCGGACGGTAATGACATTGTGATGAATTTGGCCATTGGCATGAACGCCGCCATCAACATGGTAATTCTAGGCAACAAATTTACGAACCTCCTCGCTTTGATTTGTATCATTGCAAGAAACGGACAGTACTAGATGACATTCATAGACCTTTCAGTTGCACAAGACGAACTCGCCCAAATATGGCCGTGCTCAAGGTCATGTATGTTGCTTGGAGTCATTTGCTAGCAGGTCACCGAGTCACTGAGAAACTCGGTTGGCCTCGATGCGTATAACTGATTGTCTGTACTGCAACAGAATTCTTACATGGTCACAATTACTTCACACGCGGCGTGTAGCCTTTATTCGAGCAAAGAAACATTATTTGCGTGAAAAAGGTAACCGTTTATTGCTGCTAATGCTTGTAGTAGTAACTTTGCTTACTACGAATTGTGCAAGTTGCACGCGTACTTGATTGATTCGAGTATCTGCATTGGTGGTTCACTTTCGGGCGGAAGGTATGTGCTTATCGAGTCATCCCCTTTTTACTGGGAATGCGTTCTCGTCTTGCTGGAAAACTTTTGTCACTTTTTGCATACCGTTGTAAAGAAGCTTTGATGGAAGGTTGCCGCCCACGTCAGTCTGGCTAATATATGTCAGCAAGAATCCTTCGGGGTCCTCGACACTCGTGTTCACTTTGCAGTAGAAGCAAAAGAAAATCACGTGACCACGAGTCGTTCCTGGTCGCACAGGCACATCGGGATGCTCAACGCTAGCATAGCAGATGGAGTTTTCATTCGCGGCATAGAGCAAACAAAAATCTCGCGGAGCCACCAGTTCGCCAAGAAATGATTTTTGAGTGTTGACGTAAATGCTAAAATCGACATCATCATCGAGGTCGCTGGTGTCGAACATCTCAATCACTTCAAAGTTGGCCTCATTCAGATTCCATACACAGCGGTCCCTCGGATCTTTGCTGTTCAGATATTCCATAAAGTTGGCCACAGAAATTCCGGGAATGAACACTTTGATCTTGAATACTGCGTAAGGCGTTTGGTTGTTGGACATCTCATAGATTTCACCACCTCGAATGGTTTTTACCATTTCCCAAGGACATTCGCGACTTAAGTAATACGCCAGCGTTTCTTTCATCTCTTGTAGGTGGGCTTTGTACTCTAGTGGAACCGGTCTGCTCCCTCGGCCTGCGAGACACTTCCGACGCGCTGCAACACTTGACTGCATTGTTCCTTTTTCCCCTCTTGGCACAGACCTGCTTGATTC
>NQFO01004458.1:0-30895 GCA_003991265.1 Pseudoperonospora humuli | reverse complement strand
CTGAATGCGCGTCCCGTGATGTCATTGCGTCTGCCTTAGTCTCCGTATGCACTGCGCGTCTTCTTACTCACCGTCAAAGGTAAATGTGCTTCGCTATCGTATTGACGACCGCGCGAGCTAAACGAACTACCACTTGAGCAACGACTAGTCCGCGCGCTGTGCGTCACCTCTCACGGTCTTAAACGACGGCATCGCTGCAATGCTCATCCTCTACTCTGGGTGCTGTTCTTTCGTAACAAGAAATGTATTGCTTGACAATGTCAAAAGAATGAATGTATTCATCGTGCCACTTATTACCGAGAAACTTGGGCTTGCATGGGTGGCGGCTATCCGCTCCAGCTTTGCAACAGTTGAAAGACGACCTAGGCTTCTTTCCGCTTTTTAGCGATCGGGTTTACGTCTTGGCCAGAAATACTCTCAGCATTTCTCTTTGGTTCCATAAACATACTCCGCGTCTTCGGATGTGTATTCCATGCATGCTTGAAGTCTTTCCTTTCCGTCTTCAGATGGTTGACTATCACCGCCAAAATATTCTGGTCCTCGGTGTTCCGAAGCATTAGCCTCACGATCTCTGCACTATTGTCTTCGTGCAGTTTACCCAGATAGGAGGCGAAGAGTTTCAAACCATCGTCCCGCAAAACTTTGTCGTTCAGATACCGCTGATCCTGAGCGCGTCGTAGAGATCATCTGCTACTTTTTGTTGGGCTACCCAAATCCCGAGAAGACCTTCCTTGAGTGATTTGGCAGCTTCGCTCGTTGTTCCTTCCTTTTGCATCGCTTGAATGACCTCTTTTACAATTTCGCCAGTGCGGATTTTATCCTCCTTTGTCTCGGTTACTTTTACGCCGGCGCCGGCGTGCTCAGCAGCTGATTTCATCTTCTTCTTTGGTGCTGCCTTGGGGCCGTCGTCATCAGCGATGGATTTTCCCTTCTTTGGTGCTGCCTTGGTGCCGCCGTCATCAGCCTTTGGTGCTACCTTGGTGCCGCCGTCATCAGCGAATGATTTCAGGTGCCCGACGTGATGCGAGCTCTCAGGCTCATGGGGTATGGCCAAATTCATTTTTTTAAGTATCTCCTTTAACTCTTCCTGTCGTTTAAGGACGAGGCCGTTGTCAACAGTCTTCTCTGGTACTGGTACTGGATCGGGATACTTTGGCGCTCGCGGAACTCTCTTGCGAGGTCCAAATGCCCTAGCGGGGTAGATGACGTGTATATCCTTCCCACGTTCTTCAAAACTGCCGCCTTCTGCATCCGCCATTGTCTCTGAGGAAGTCTTCAAGTAGCGCAGGTTCTCATTTCCGAGAAAATCACTCGCAGCGCCTCGGGAAATCTTGAGCGTCGTGGTCATGTCATTGGAGAGAGCATAGACGTATGTCATTAAAGCGGCAGCAAAGAGAAGAATGACGCCAAACAAGACAAAGTTGCGTCTGAGTGCGCTTGGGCTTGTCTGGAGTGGGCGCATAAGCGGACTCGACGTGTCAAGGCTCGATGCAGGCATTCCGAGGTTAAAGGCAGGGGGGAATAGCTGTAATTTGCAAATGACAGACGGAACAGGTCCAGCGCAGGTACAAGTTATTTCGTTGGCCTTCCGTAAAGCCCCATTATTGGACTTTCCATGATACAACAAGGGGATGAGGTCCAAGCCAACGTTTGTGGACCCTTGTTTTCTTATAGAGGACCAATATCTTGAATACGTAAGTCGACCCTGAGGCTTATCACTATTTAGTGAAATACTAAATGTGCTACTAGAGAGAAAAGCACTTGAAAGGATCACTAAGCGAGAACATTTCGTAGATCTAATGCAGCTACTTGAGGTAGATGTGAGTAATATATGTGTATGTTGTGCGACAATTCTTGCAGTATCCCAACCTTCGTGTTAATTGGGAGCTTGTCATCCATCCACTTAACATTGACTCACCATCTTATTCTATTTTCTTTGTCATAGACTGAGACTTTATAAATTTCTGGAGTGAGACTCATCCTATAAGTCTTTTCTTTTCTTTGTACGTCACTCCACTCTTGAGCTCAAGTCCTTCGTGGGACACTCACGTAATCACAGCGACGCACTCTTTCTCGCATCGCTGTACTTGACGTACCAGCTCCACACCTTCGTGCGTTCTCTTCTGTGGCAGTATTATGTGCGTACAAATGAAAGCATCTAATGCCACTGCTCGCTACTGTCGAACAGCGCCTACTTCAATTCTTTCACCGGATTTCGCGCATCTGCTTCAGTCTCCGTGTGCCACGTATTTTATCTTACTCACCTCGGAACAATGCGCTTCGCTATCGCATCGATCATCAGACAAGCCATGCCCTTTTGTAAGAGCTTTCATTTGAAGAAGAACTGGAGTTTAGCAAGAACGTCACGCTGCTGCAGAAGTACTGCAGTCACTTTAGATACTTCGTGCAGCTTGCTCTCTGCAAGGATCTCCTCGTACATATCGTGCTGTGTTTACAGGCCTCCTTCCAAGCAAAAAACCGCTTGAAGCCAGCCATGTGAAGGCATTCCTTCAAAACCACTTGCACGATATCGTGCTCGCTACGACGTCTAGGTAGCGGGGATTGGCGTACCTAGCCCAGGAATCCTTCTTGGCGCTCCTCATGCTGCAGACAAAGAACGTGTAGACAGCGCTTACATCCCGAGATCGAGTCCAGTGACGACACGTGACACGTATCTAGGAGGAAGCAAAGGATAGTCGCAGGCTTCTTGTCACGTTTCATCCCGCCCTCCTTCCGTCTGTGGTCGGCCGTATCCGATCGCAACAGGCGACTCGCGTGCTCGTACTATTCTTCCACAGACAGCAGTTCCCCTGGAACGACTTGACCAATACCGATTACACCCAGTAGATTCCAGCCATAGCCACTTGATGTGCAACTAAAAGCCAAGATACGTTGATGCGTAGATGCGTTGATCTTGCCATGTACGTCGTGACCCAATGCTCGAGAATGTGTGACACTAAATCCTAGATCGTGTTTAAGAGCATGCGAACCAATCACGGCGACGAGAAAGTGGCAGTCCGTGGACACGAAATGGTCAATTCCACCGACGAAAGTCTCTTGACGCCCCGAAAAGACGGCAGCGTGCGTGTTGCAGTGCGCATTCGTCCCAAGCTGCCTCGAGAGGTCGTACGTAACGCTGCAACGTGCGTCAAGAAGGCCCACGAGGTCGAAAATGCCATTAAATTGACGACAGGAATGGCCTTTGAGAGCACCTTTACGTAAGAAGTCCTTGCTGTGCTACATTGGTATGATTTGGATCACATGAGTCGTGTGCTTCATAGATTCGACCACGTGTTTTCACCGTCTACCACGCAAATGGAGCTGTATGATCAAGTGTTGCATCCTTGGATGGCGTCATTTTTGCAGGGATTTAATGTCACGGTGATTGCGTACGGACAGACCGGGTCGGGCAAGACGTACACAATGGGAAACACCATGCCATCAACGTCCACAATGGTCAACAATTTGTTTGCACGACCTTGTGCGCAAGATGACGCTATTGCCGATACATTGGAGAGTGAGGAAGGCTTGATTCCTCGATTTCTCTATCATTTGTTCACAAAGGTGAACGAGACAACGGACCAGTGTCAATTGTCAGTATCCTTTCTCGAAATTTACGGCGAGGAGATTCACGATTTATTGGAAAAGCCAGAGACACAGAAGCTAAAGCACCGGTCCGAGTCGCTGCAATTGCGAGAAGATAAGAAGAACGGCGTGTGGGTACAAGGATTAACCGAAGTCCGCGTGGCAACTCGACAGGAAGCCATGGAAGAAATGCGGCGAGGATCATTGCAGCGAATTACTGCCAGTACGCACATGAATGAACGTTCGAGTCGGTCACACGCCGTTTACACGGTGAAATTCGTTCAACGGGTGTCGGAACGGAAGAGCAAAAGGTCTTTTATCAAGGAAATGGACACTACGACGAGACCCATAAAGTCTGCTCTGGAGTCGTCTGTGGGAGGAGACATTGCCGAGTCCGACGCAGTGATCGTGTCAAAGCTCACGTTTGTAGACTTGGCAGGAAGCGAGCGATTGAAGAAGACGCTCGCAGAGGGCGAACGCATGAAGGAAGGCATTCAGATCAACGTTGGGTTGTTTGCGCTTGGCAACGTCATTAATGCGCTTGGAGATGACAAGCGTCGAAATGTGTCCCACGTACACGTTCCGTACCGATCGTCAAAGCTTACACGACTGCTTCAAGACGCGCTTGGTGGAAACAGCAGGACCCTTTTCATGTAAGTGTCGTGTCCTTTGATGCAAGCGAGCGGTCCCTGACACTCTCTTGGTACCATCGTAGAGCATGCGTCTCACCAGCAGACTCAAACGCAAATGAGACCTTGAACACGCTTCAGTACGCAAAACGGGCCAAGAACATTCAAAACAAGGCCGTCAAGAACATCGATAGTCGATCTGCTGAGTTGGCAAACCTCAAGGCTTTCAACCAGCTCCTAAGTCGCGAGCTCATTAAGGCAATTATTGCAAGTTTAGGAGATGGATGTTCGGGTAATATGGACACCTTGACCGATGCTTGCATGGCAAACCCCAACGTGCTAGCGTACTTGAGCCGAATGGAGCAAATCTCATCGTCCACAGGACTGGACGTATCGAGTGAGGAGCGGTTAATCGAAACGCAACGTCTACTGAACGGCCTCATGACTCATCTAGGTGAACTTGTACCAAGCAACGGATATCAGCGAGCTGCTTCATTGACGAGCTTAAGAGAACACGAAGCCGAGAGGATTCACCCTCCGGATGATCTCGTAGACTTTATCAGTGACAGTGGCTCTTCCGTGGCGATGATGGAAGAACGAAAGCTCGATGCCGAGGAAGGGCTTGCAGCTCCTTATCCACTGGAGAAATTGTGGCGCACAGTGGAAATCATGAACGCTGCCTTTGAAATGCACGACATTTATCAGGAAGGAAAACGCGTGCGGGAAGTGCTGCAAGCTAAGATTTCCAGCTTGAAGACGCGGTATCACCGCCAAGAGCTCGTGCGGAACGGGATGGCGGATATGATCGATAGGATGCAGACGTGGCTGTCTTCATCTGTATTGAACCAAGTGTCACTCGACAAACGACGTGCTGTTGATTGCAGTGTGGAAGCTGCAAAAGAGAAGATGAAGTTGATGGAAACACGGATGAAAGACATTGAGAGGCAACTAATGGCGCTCAAGACCGACCTGGAGCTGGTATTGGAACGCTGTTATAAGGAAATGAAAGCAAAGCAACAAGACATTGACGAGATGCGAGCAACCCCAGGGAAAGCTACGACAAATGCACTCAACATCTTGACGCAGAAGGCCGAACTTAAGGTATCCTCAATGCATTTGACTATTACGATAGCTGCTGAAGTTAACATCACTGTGCAGGTTTGCTTTGACAAGTACGACTTGGACAACATTGTTGAATACTTGAATGAAGAAGAAAGGGAGATGGCAGCGTTTGTCGATCGAGACGACAAAGCAATCGCGTCGATGTCGTCTCTATTTACCAAGGAAGAAGTGTCTTCGTTGCAGTCCCGTGCCATCTTTTCAAGGATTAAAGACGAGCTTCAGGTGTGCTTGTCTTCTTGGGCTTGTTGCGTATCCGTATCCAACTCACCAAGTGTGCCTACTTTTGCTTGCTATAGATTGCCTTTGACATTGAAGCTCTTGAAGCTTCAATCCACAAGGAGCTACGAAAGCGAGCGCACTTGTTTCAGAAGATTACGAACGGACTACTGGCTCATCAACGTGGTGAGATGTCGGAGCGTGAATTCATGGAGAAGAATGAGCAGCATTTGAAAGAGTGCGAGGACAGCATCTCCCAGATTCGCGACGCTATACGGACGAGAGAGGGTCAACGAGCATCAATGGCTGAAATCCTCGATTCAATCAAGTCTCTATACACCGCGAAGGACGTGATTCGAATGCTTGTCGTTGAGATGTACTCTCGCTGGCGAATTAGTACGATGGTCGACGAAGAGGAGAAGCTAAGACAGCAAACAAGTGCCGAAGAAATGGCAAAGCAAACTGTAGCTGCAATGAAGGCGGATTTGAACGCAGAGGTGGCGAGTCTTGAAGCAAAGTACGAAAAGGACGTTCAGTGCGCCTTTCAATTGGTCACAAGGTTCAACGATGCGGTCAAGGAGTCAAGTGAGCGTTTGCAGGTACACGATTCATCGAAAGAAACAGGAGCAACGGACGCAATTGGGGCTTTCGAAGAGCGTGAAGCGATGCTAACTGCTCAACTAGGGGAGAAGGACGAGGAGATTACGATACTGCGAGCGGAATTGGATCAATGTCAAGCTTCGACAAAGAGCATGGAGATGAAGGAGGAATCTTTTCGCTTAATGAGTGTAAGCTTCATCGTGTGTTTTAGCTGCTCCGCTTGAAGTAACAAGCTTTGTATTGTGTTCCTAGAGATGTCAGGAGATTTGGCAAGAATTGGGCTTCAATGAACCAGAGCAGGCCAGTCAGTTCCAAGATATCAATGATCTTCTGCTGAAAAAATGCTCGGAGGAGCTCGAAGGTCTTGAAGTCACGCGTGATAGGCTCCAAGCTCAAATCAATGACGCCGGCCATGCTGTTAGTCGAATGGAAGCAGTTTTGCACGTGGACAATCCAGTGGATCTTCAAAATCTTTCTGCAGTGGCTGGACGAACGCTACGTGAGCAAGAAAAGTATCTACGAATGCAACAAGAGCGGCTATCGAGTGAGTTGTGGGGGCGCATGAATGCCCGTCTTCGCTTTTGTAAAGGCATCCAGGAGCTAGCAATGAGCCTTCAAATTCGCTCGAGCGAAGATTTTCGCCATGTTTCTCAAGCCGAGACCAGGCTTTTCGACGCAGATGCTGTCAAGTTGGAAGCTGTGAAAGTCGACGCCTGGAAAGCTATTGAGAAGAAGGATTCGGCTTGGAAACTCGACCACCTTTTGGAAAGCTTGGGCGATGGCGACGATATTTCACGCTTCTCCGTACAGCAGGACGAAGTGCTTTTCAACGTTTTACTGAAAGAAAAGGCAGAGCGGATTGTAGAGCTGGAAGAGAGTCTAAAGACTGTGAGAGCAGTGGCGCGTGCGTCTCAATTATCGCATGAGGACATTGTGGCAGTGATTCACGCATTACGCGATGAAGAAAGTTCTCTTGGAGATGAGGTCGATGCCAGCCGAAACGTGTTTAACGATCTGTGTGCTCGGATTCTGCAGACAGGAGGCCAACTTGACGTTAGTAAGAGAGGGCTGGAAGTCCTCGCTAAGGTGCTTCGAGCATTTCAAGAGGTTCAAGCAGGTCGATCGAACGCACGGGACTTCCTTCACCGAATCATAGAAGAAGCTACAATGCTGCTTCATGACGAGCGTCTCGGTGATTCGACGGAAGATGAAGCCTCAACATCCCCCCACCACTTTGCTTTTCCGCTGCCTCAAGTCTCACATCAGGATGACAGGATTCTTGATGTTCTTTTTGCCGGCAAGCGGATCCTTGATGCTCTGAGCGAGCCCGTCGAAAGCTCATTACGCAGTCTGTTTTACTCAATGAATGACGACTTTGCATCCTTTGGTATCGACACGGACGAGCAACGCGTGAGCTTCTTTCTGGGCTGCAAGGACGAAGGACAGACGACCCGGCGCGCCATTCTAGACAAATACGCCCTGCAGTCGTCCGCGATACCGACCGCAAGTGACGAGGCAAACCTCGATTCAGCAGCCCAGGAGCGACTACCAAGCTGCCGCAATTCGTTCTTGTCGAGACTTGATCCTGCATTCGAGGAATTGCACTGGACATACTCAATGTCCTTCGGAGACTTGCAGCTGCAGAGACTTCGCGCCTCGATTGCCGACAAACAAGAAGTCAAAAGCACAGTGACGAGTGCACAAGACCGACTTCGCTCGCTGCAGAAAATCATGAAGATATTCAACCGGATCAACGAATTCAAGACCAAGATTGCCGAATTTGAAGCAAGTGCTAGCCAGAAAGACCGTCTATTTGGTAATTCGCTGAGACTCCTCGAGGAGGAGCGCTTTCGAAAGATGGCGGCTAAGCATTATCCCAACTTGCTCGCAGCGCTTCAGAACGAAGTATTGCGGTGGCTTAAGAATGAAGATAGCGGGTACGACCTTGATGTGCTCGGCGAAGAGCTCAAAACGCTCTTGTTGGACATGATGAACACAGACACTGGTCTCATGCACTTGGACTTGGGGACTGTGGGCCGTCCGTCAAAGCATTCGCTGACGTCTAGCTCAAGTAGTCCCGCTCTTCAAGCTACTGCCACTAGCAGTCATCAAGCTGCTGTTCCTGCTATCGGTAGAGCTCGCACCGAGTCACAGAATTCACGTGGTCACTCGCCACGAGCACCAAGTCTCAAGCTCGACCACGAGTAAATCTTACCGAACGATAACATAGCGACACCCACGCAAGACATAAAGTAGTGTTTGAGTGCATTGCAAGGTTCTATTGATAAGAGATTACGCCTTACAATGTCTTTGAATGCTTCACGTAAGCTTGGCACTCTGCGTTTGGTACTTCTGGTATTTGCTCGATAGCTCCCATCCCAGGCCGAGAAACACAACAGCCACACCAAGCCACGACATGAGACTGAGCTCGTGACCATACCAAACGACTGAGAAGAGAATCGTAAAGAACTTGCGCGTGGTGGTGATCGTTGTGCATGTGAGCGCTGAGAACTGCTGAATGGTGAAATAAATGAAGTTCTGGCCCAACGCACTGCACACGGAGAAGTAAAAGACCGAGTTAAGGATGGCCGGATTCTCAATGCAGAAGAAGAAACCTTCAAGTGCCTGGCCCGAGACCAGCGCACCGATTCCAGTGTAGATGACAGCCCATAGGTTCGTGTTGAGCATTTGCTGATGCACCGACGGCCGCAGTTGGTGGGCGATTTCCTCCTGCTTGGGCCCCGAGATACCGTCCAGCGTTAGCGACAAGAAGAGCAGTAGCAAGCCGTACGTGCTGTTCTCTCTTTCTGCGTGCTTGGCCGATCCCTTGCCCAATTGGAAGACAGCGATGCCCGCCGTAATGACCACGACGCAAATGTAGTCACGCAGCGTGTACTTCTTGCGGCGGATGAGCACGCCCATAAGCATGACGGGAATCATCTTGCACGACTTGCCCAGAGCTTGAGTAGGAAAACTTACGTGCTTGAGCGCCTCATTGCTACACAACATGGCACCCAAATAGGCCGCAGCAGTGAAGGCGAAGGGAGCCAACGGCATACGGGCACGCTCAGGTTTCCACACAAATGTTGCACTGTAGGCGACCAGCGAGTTCGTGACACACTGCACGAACAGCATGAAGAGCGTTGCCGTGAATTTGTCGCCACTGGAAGAGCGATACGTGAAGCTACAATTGCATCACGATGGAGTTATTATTCTGGTTGATGACATGTCATGTCGAATGGAATAGAGAGAGAGAATGAACGTTATATCTACATTTTCTCCTGGAAAATACCATAGCTGAGGTAGCACGTGTAGATGCCGCCAATACAGACCGCGAGGTTGAGGATACTCGCGTCGCGAGGACTTGTAGCGTACAGCACCGTCCGCCCCATTTTGTCGGATCTAAAATGACGATTGCCACGTGGACATGTTATCAAAAGAGGTTGCACGAAGGTGATAGTACCACAAAACAAGGTTTACCACGAATCAAAGTGCGGCACTGGCAGTGGGTACAAAGCGAACTTAAGATCGATTGGGCAATGCTAAATGCGCTACCACAAAATGGGATCATAGTCGGTCTCACATTTTTTGATCGCAGTTGTAGGTAGCCGCGCATATCCACCAGCTGCCATACGAGTGGAGACTCACAAGGCGGGCGGCTTTCAAGCCGTTTCGTATAAACACTCGGCGCATAGTCTTTGAATTCCGAATTGCTAACGTCAGGTCGATACCATGCAAGCATCGTATCCAGGTTACACAATTTCTCGTGAGCACTCTTTTCCTTAGCAGCGCCAGCATATTGATGGTTGCGTTCACGTTGTGGACCCAGTACTTCACGTTGCACTTCACGTAGACACTCTATAGCATTCTTTCTTTCCATCTTCTACCTGATGTCCCCGCGCTACACTTTTGCACGTCTTCTTTTTCGCCAGGTGTTTGTTGCGAAGGACTGGGACGTGAATGTGAGAAGCGACGTACACAGTGAGTAACAAAAAAGCACCGTTAGAAACAATCGTAAAGACGCAAAAGTATTTACCCAGGTTGGTCCTAGTGTTGAGACAAACTCTACACCTAACAATGTCTGCCCTCCGTTCCATCAGCAGGAATGTACCAGCAGTGCTTCGTTGCGACGCCACCAATCGTCGAGGTGCCAATGTCCTGCCCAAACACCCACGAACTGTCCGCCGTGTGATACTGAAGCTTGATCCACTCATTCGACGCTTGTAGGGACATGAATCCGTACTCATCGCCCGAGAAGGACCACTCGTTCTTAACGTAGCTGGCAGCATAAGCCGGGATGCCACTGGCAGATTCCATTTGGATACCACCACCGGCACCATTCTCCACGAAGTGCATACCCAATGGCGCAGAGTAGTCGTGTTTCATGCTGTGAGCATGGCCGTTCAACCACACACGGACACCCAAGTTTTGCAAGATGTCAAACCACTTTTTCATGCCGGCTTCTACATAGTGATTGTAAGGGCTGTAGTGACTGTTGACAATTTTCCAGGTAGCAGTTGACTGTCTCACTTGCTCCGTGATCTTAGCGCGTGAGTCGGCACCCCACTCGGAGAATTTAGCCATGCAGGCATTGAACATGTCTAGGTCACCATTAGCGCATAATGAGTGGCCAGGGCCAACGGTTCTGCACGTGGTGCCGTCATTGTTCGAGTAGCCGAAACACTGACAGCAAACTTGCTTGGCGGCGTGGATATCAGCATCGCCCGTGTCGACGTTGAAGATGTCGATACTCACACCCGTGACAGGGTCTTCAATTCGGTGGACGTAGAAGTGGTCTCTTAGGATCCAGCGATTGTCATTGGGACTCGTGTACCCTGCCTGCCAGTTGAATTTGTTCTCGAGTGCTTGAAGCAGTGCTGCCGTGTTTTCGCACCTGGCATTTTCGTCTCCATTACTGCAGATGAAGCTACTACCGCCGTAGTCGTGATTGCCCAGAACGTTCACCCAAGGAATGGACCTAATGTTGGGACCGTCGTACTTCTCTTCGAATGTCGTAGCAAAGCGAGCGTCGCGTCCTTCAAGACTGTTAATTCCAGTCCAGTAGAAGTTGTCTCCGTGTCCGATGATGGCCTTGGGCTTCACAGTCGTGTTGCCAGCCTCTATGTCCATCAAAGTCGCCACAATGTCGTCGGAATTGAGATCAAAGTTGTTGAACGTGGCGGAGCGGGAGCAGCACGATGCCTTGAACAGAGCTGCCCCCCAGTCACCAATAGCAAACGCAGAGAGAGAATACGCAGCAGTAGCTGGGTCCGATGTCATTGCCGTCGCAGAGAAAGCGCCAAGGATGCCAACGTAGGCAGTCAGGAATTTGGGGCTCAACATTTTGAGTAGGCGTTTGTACAGAAATTGAAGAATGAGGTAAAAGCTCACTGAAAAACTTCACAGCGTCCAGTGCAAAAAGCGACGCTCTGACTGGGATCAGACGGTGTATCCATGTGGCGGCACGCGGGCACGGCTATCCCATCTGACAAAGACACTGCAAGTTTTGTCTGTAAGGATATAGCCTATATATTACTATCTAAAGGAATGTCTCTAGAGGCCTACTGCTTTCATGCGTATATTTTAGTTTATTATCTAGATGCTTGGGTGACTGCAACCTTGTGCGAGCAACGAGGCCTGGGGGGCTGCAGCATCAAGGCTCTAAAAGAGTGCTCACACTGGGTTGTTAGACTCTTCATACGTTGACGCTATAATAAAATGCCAAGCTGCAGTAGGCGCATTTCAAACACGTACTGATTTTTCTTGCTCAAGGATAGTAGTCAGCAGTTGCTTACAAAACGAATTTTCACCATCTTAAGGACCTCATAACAGTAATATGCGATAGGATGCAAAAGTAGCCATAAAGCGAAAACTGCTGTTAAATGCCAGAGCGATAGGCAAACCTACGTTGAATACCTCGCAAAGTAGCGATTATAGACAACAACAACAACACAAAAATCAGCTACAACAAGCAAGAGTGATACTTCATCAGGCTCTGTCGCTGCGGTTCTGGTACCAGCTGCATGAGACATCCTTGTTAGAGCAAAATCAAAGCAAACGCCATTGCTTGTCGTGCTAAGTTTTGTTCAATCCCTTCCATAAATTTTTGTGACTGCTTGAGAAACCCCGATTTTTGTCAGGTCGAGAGAGAATCTTGCGATGCTCGGTGTCTAGAATGAGCGCTTTATCGCCTCTGTGGTTGATCTAAAAGGGAGGCTATGCGTCTTCGTGTGCCCCTGACTGTGCACATCTATCGCTCTTGAGCTTCAATATGTGGATGACCAAGCTCACATTGCGCTCCTAGCCCTTCATAATGCATTCCACATAGTCACAACGATGCACTCTATGGCATTTTGACAATCTCTTGCGTATTTCCTTCTTAGCATTACATTTTCAGCACATCGAACACTGACGGCACTTCAAACAGAGCCTTTCCATCCAGCTCGATGGAGACAGACGTCATCCACTATTGCAACATCTGCTTCAACGCCATGACACATTTTCTTTGGTGTCGTCGCGTCTGCTCCAGTTTCTATACGCCACGCAAGTCTTCTTCCTACATGTCGCATGGATGGCCTTAAGCTAAACGATATCGAAGGCGTAATATATCAGTGTCCATCGAATGTCTTCATCGGTGGCGATACGCCGGGGTGTATGCTGGTCAACGCTGGCGTGATGGTTCTCGAGCAACACAAACATCTTCGAGTTGACGTACAGATCACGTTCGAAGAGCATGGTACCGAGAAAGAAAACTTTGGAAAAGCAATCATGCACTACCCAGGAGACGGTGGAAAGACAAATTGCATCACGAAGTTGCTCGGTATTTCATAAATGTCCAGATAGGAAGGGACATAAATAATACAATTGTCTGGAGGTGGACAGAAACTTTTTCATACAGCTCAAAAAGCTAAGAAATAATTTTTCTTATATAAATTGTTCTTTTTGATGGCATATTTTATACTTAAGGAAATTCTAATACACTTTCTAAATACAAGACAAATTCTTCATGATCCGTTGGTAAAATGCTCTAACTACCTGATTGCAAACGACTAGATGACGAATTCGTCTACTGTCAGTAAAGCATCGAGAATATTCTTGCCACCTGCGCACCTAAAGGCATCGACAATCACTCTAGACCTCAGAACAAATGCAAGGGTTCGATGATGTACAATATAGTCTGTTTGATGACCAAATCGTTAAAAACCACCTTACAATACGAATCGCTTCTATCGGCAGAGGGCAAGAAGTAGGAATACGATAATTGTTGATGGTGGTAAACTTAGGTGTAATAACTGAAAACGGGAATACTTCGAGCGATTTGGTTACCCGCAGCACGCGCCATGTCAATATCAGGCCATGTCAATGTCAGGACCCAGCACGCTTGCGATATCATAGTATCGTTCGATGGCGGCACGTATGCCGCTGCTTTCGCCCCCTTCGCTGATTGTCGGCAACATCTTCACCAGCTTGCGTCGCTTCATGGGTTCTTCAAAACATGGAAGAGTGATATCTGCATCACCAGTTGGTGAATGCGCAAGTAGCGTTCTGATCATGGCAAACGCTGCGCCTGGTTCGGTTACGGTCATTGTCTGGATGATGATATAGCTGTTGCTCTTCTCGGAAACACAGAAGAACTGCCAATGGTCAGTCAAGTTGGTTAGCAGTGCCACCACTGGGTCATCGACGAGGAAATCCAGTGCGATCAGTTCCGACAAAGCCTGGAAGTCGGAGTCTGCTTTCACCACGTTCTTCACTTCGATCAGCATCTTCACTTCAGGCGATAACTTCACATAATGCGGGAATTGCTTTGCGAGAGCACTCAATATGAGAATATCCGTCCGTCCAACAAGATCAATATCGCGACCAGGGACTGCAACACTGAGAATGTCCATGCCTTTTTCCACACCAAGCACGCAAAGCTTCTTCTCCGCGAGCACATCGCCAATGTTGTATTCCACGTACTCGCGGTATCGTTCTCGTTGCTGCTCCTCGGTGAGCGCAATATTTCGACCACGTCCATCGCAAACGCTTTCCCACTTGAATGCTTGAACCGGAACTGGGTCTCTGGTAGTGAATGGAACCGTGCCAACAGGTCTCACTCGAATATTCAGGTCTTGTAGAAGCGCGTTTCCCTTGTTTGAGCTCATCTCCGAATGGGCGTATCGCTTGCGCTTAGTCTACACAACTTGCTCGTGCATCACATCAATTTTTGTTTCCATTTTCGCTGTCACCGGTTTCTCACTGGCCGCACCTTCTGGGAGTTCCACCAAGATGTGATACTCTTTGCGCCCCGGCTTAAAGGTTATGTTTCTTCTCTCCAGAAAGTTTGAGACTGAGAAAAGCAACGAATGAGAATTGGCAGCAAATTCAATGTCCTCCTCAAGTGGATGATGCCATAAACGTCATTCTTATCACCATCGACACAAAGAGCATTTTTCGATACTGTGAGATGTCTCTCTCGTAGTGTCTTGATGATAAATTACTCTGGCTTAGTAATCAATTCAATTAGAGTCACTTTAGAATACGAACCAATCCCTTCTAAACCTAATCGAGCAGAACCAGTACATACCAGCAGCAAAAAACAAAACCCGATACTCACAAATATGGTCAAGAGATCAGCAGCACCACCTTGAGTAATCGACAAGTATAATGATTGATCAAAAGTAGTTCCATTGAAGTTTAGCGATCCAGTGTTAATTCCAGTTACAGATCCACTCTAATCCAATTGATAACATGATGCCGACGTTTCCAGTTGAATCGAAGAACATTCGAAAAGCCCCGTTATGGTAAAAATACACATCGAATGCAAGCTTCGAGCTTCGTTGATCAAGAGCGGTAAAAAGCGATCGTTCGGTGGCTCCACGGTTCGAGTCGGTGTTAGCTAAACCAAACTCACCGATGCTATTTATAGCGGTCATAAACGACGACGTGGCCAAGTTTTCGAATGATTGAGCTGCTCCGCAAGATCCTTGGGTCGTTGGAGTAGAATATTCATCCAATACAAAGTTGCTTGTTGGACCATGTTTGACGTAAGTATTATAATCCGTTTCAGTGATAGCCTTGAGCGTTGTATTCACATCCTCATGAACTTGATTCATTTGAACAGTGGTTCCATCAATAACAACTTGAGCACTGTCAACAAACTGCCATGCGCCGGCCTTAGGTACCAATTGATCCACAGTACAGGCAGCAGTCGAAGTAATCGAACCGGCACCACCGTTAAGAATTTGAAGCTTGACAGGCAACTCGGTGACGGCTTCTTTCCAATCTACGAAAGCGATTTGCGAAGAGATGGTCGAAAGATTGAATTGAACTTGTCCGGCATATTGACCAGTGTTAGATGTGGAATCCTATATACATGTCCATTTCTTATCACGGAAGAGTGTCTTAGTGGGAGCTGGTTCGACAGAATGCTCAAAGGCGGAAATATCAGAAGCGGAAGACCTAGTTTACGACTATATTGATGACGATTATATTATACTTGCCGAAAAATTAAAGTACCATGAGCGAAAAAAGAATGATTAAATTGTCTAGAACGACAGATGATCAACTCATGAAACTCGCCAATTATCTTGGAGTCAAAGTAGATCAAATTGATTTCAAACAGCGTTTAAATAGAAACAAGGATGGATTACTGTATTCTAAACATAAGATCATCTTTTTTATGATGTCAATGTATAAGCCCGTCACAATAGCGGATTATCGTTCGAGTGTCGCTGTCAATGCCGATTTGGAGGGAGTTGCCACTGAGTCACTACCATGAGTTACTACCGAATCACCACTATGGTGACTCATCAGCGTATTTCATTTCGATATCTATTCATTCTCTAAGTCATTGTAAAAGGATCTCTATTTATCTGAGTCACCTCAGTCTTCACTTTTATCAATATTCAGCACGATATACTTATAAGAACGTATAGTATGATAGATACATAAGTGACTAGAAAGTAGCGGGAGGAAGTTGCAAGAAGTGGTGACTCAGTGACTCATGGTGATTTTTTCTATCGAGAGCTATTGCAGTCGGCTGTCAATAAGCGAAAGGCGGTGCATCATTCGATTTTGATGCCTACAGTATCTCTTGACCATATTTGTGAGTATCGGGTTTTGTTTTTTGCTGCTGGTATATACTGGTTCTGCTCGATTAGGTTTAGAAGTGATTGGTTCGTATTCTAAAGTGACTCTAATTGAGTTGATTACTAAGCCAGAGTAATTTATCATCAAGACACTACGAGAGACATCTCACAGTATCGAAAAATGCTCTTTGTGTCGATGGCGATAAGAATGACGTTTATGGCATCATCCACTTGAGGAGGACATTGAATTTGCTGCCAATTCTCATTCGTTGCTTTTCTCAGTCTCAAACTTTCTGGAGAGAAGAAACATGGCTGAGGTGGAGCTGGAGTGCGCGGTGTATGGCGAAGGATCTATGGTTCCCGTGAAGATCGCACGTGATGCGAAAGTGAGCGCGCTGCAGAAGGCCATCTTCGACGATCAGCGTTACCGCGAGCGCTACAGCTTTGACGCAAGCGATCTGACGCTGTACTTGGCGCGGAACGCGGATGGCGCGTGGTTGAAGCACAATTACGATGTGGATGACTTGTTGCAGGGAAGAATCGACACGGCGTATAAGAAGATGCTCTCTTCGTGGATTCTTGACGAAGACTACCTTGGCGCAACCTTTAAGTCGGGGCGCAAAGAGATTCACATCTTGGTGGAACTTCCAGAAACTGCGGTTGGTGCTGCGAGGAAACAGATTGGCTTATGGCTGGTTCGTGGATCGATCGCGAATGCTCTCAGCATGAAAAGAGTTCGCTGCCGACTGTATCGATTGGCTGGATCATACATTGGATACTATGATCCTTCTCGTCACCGAGGTGACAAGGATAGTGCATTTTGGTATGAAGACAAGACGTTGTACATCCATGTTCTCTTCGAGACAAGTAAGTTCATTTTGTCATTGTTGCTTGTGAAGACTAAATGTAATTCGTTTGTAGAACGTGATGCTCTGAAATTCGACAATGCTCTGCAGGAAGAACCGATAACGCTGGGTTCTCCGCTGAATGGTCACGAAGTGATGACAAATGTTGCACAAGTTGATGTCCCGCCTACTCAGCTACAGCGCATCTACTTCTTCCAATATGACCCACAAGAATCAGAGTCTCCGCAAGATACGATCTCATCTACTTCGTTGGCATCAACTGATGCAACTATTATCGATGCTCTGAATGATGAGTTTCGCTATCAACGGATCGAGCATGAGCGATACTTCCTGCCATATGGTCAGGCGGAGAGCTGTCACTTGATGTCAAAAAAGAAATGCAAAGACGACAAACGAGAATACGGCAAATACAACCGTGACTCGAACAATCGGCTGGCGCTCTCTCGCGAAATGCATGGTTATTACGATGGTCTGAGCTCCCAGATTCCCATCGTCAATATGATCCCTGGAGCTGTGGAGCAGTATCCGTCGATCGGCAACAGATATAAGGTACGCATGCAGTGGTATTTTGTGGTGGCAACTTTGCTTATGTCTTTGCATGACTAGGTCGAGGTTTTTGTGAAGGTCTTGGACGCGCAGTGCATTGACCGTGTTTTCAGTCGTTTGAAAGAGGGAACAACTAAGACTGACGACCAGCTCGTGATGAAGACATTTGTTCATGTGGAGGATCCAGAGACGTTTTGTTTCTGTATGCGATGGAAGAGTGACGATAACGAAGAGAGCTGGAGAAGTTTTTTTTCTATGACACCAGCAGTCGAATAATAGATTAGTCATGCACTTCATGATTACGTTCCATCGTCCGCTCTTGCTTCGCATATACAGGCCATGAGCGTACCCCTAAACGTACTCAGAGACAGCGATGATGAAGGGCACCGACAATCACTCTGAGAACGAATGCAAAGGTACGTTGATGTACTATAAAGTACTTCACGTACTATAGTACCTCACAATGTAACGATTGTAGGCAACGATAACACAAAAATCAGCTACAACAAGCAAGAGCAATGCTTCAGCAGGCTCTATCGCTGCGGTTTCGGTACCAGCTGCATGAGACATCTTCGTTAGAGCAAAGTGAAAAGCAAACGCCATTGCTTGTCGTGCCAAGTTTTATCCAATCCCTCCCATACAAAAATTGTGACTTCTCCTCAGGAACATCTGACTTTTCAGAAAGATTAAATTGAGGATGTTAAGTTTAGTTTTTTTCAGTAGCTCAAAAATGACAATAGACACCTTCTATAACAAATGAGGCATATGGAGATACAAGACTATCGCTCCAGCAATAATGATCAAGGAAGGACCAAGATGTACATGGCTCAACAGATGTCGTCCGATACGGCGATGCCAAGATCTGTAGGTGCAATCGCAATGATGCTTACTTGTGCAAATTTGTCGCGCGAGCTCGATGGTGCAGAGGTAAACTTACTCTCGTGACGCACGTATTGGATTAAAGATGACTGATTGCGAGCAATTCAAAGAAGAACATGACGTCTTATCATTGCCACACATTGACAGCTAAAATGAAGACAAAAGTTCAGAATGTTATATGGTCTATTCAACTAATGGATGCCACTTTTAGTCAAGCTTCTATCTCGACTTCACCCTTGGTCCGCAACTTGAACAGCGCAGTCTTCTTTGCTTCTCGTTTTGCACGCCTCTCAAGCAGCGCCTTCTCGCGATTCGCACGCATCCTCTCTTTATCAACTTTTTCCTTCTTACCACCATATCTGGGACGTGCAGCATCGTCGTCCGAGACGCCATCAAACGCTGCGCCCATGTCAATCTTTTCCGGTCTTGTCTTTTTCGCCTTTGCCATTCGATGCTGAGATTCTTCAACGTCCAGCTCACGATTGGACTCCTGTGTTTTACTGGTCTGCGCTTTAGCCTTCCACTCAAATTTCTTTGGTGCTCCCTTTTGCTTGAAGGTTTCCATTTTCGGAGCCGCCAATCTTGACTTCTTCTTCTCCATCTCCATCCTCGTCGTTTCTTCATCCTCATTCTCCTCCACTCGTCCTCTTTTCTTGCGACTATCTGCCACTCCTTCCTTCCTCACTTTCTTCTTTTCAGCGCTCCTCGCGTCGTCGCTGGCCAGCATCTCATGAGTATAAAAGCACTTCTTGCCTCTATGGCAACGTCCATTTTGGAAACCGTAACACACTCGCTTACTTTCAGTGTCAATCGCTTTCTTCGACTGCAGCTGAGAAACGTTGTTTTCGTCTTCGTCTTCATCTTCGTCACCCGCTGTCTGCTCGTGTACAAACTTGCACATGTCTCCATGCTTACAATAGCCTGTCTGTACGAACTTGAAGCACTTGCCGAATGATCCGTGATGGATGTCATGTGAGAAGGGACAACTGGCGCCTTCTTTGCACTTTCCTTTGCGCAGTAGCCAGCATGGCCGCTTGCTGGCTTCGGGTGTCTCCTTCTTCTGTGCTTGAAACTCGTCTTTAGGCACCAGCTGTCGCACGTTCAAAGTACGACCTTCAATCACTCTCTGGTTCATGCCTTTTATAGCTGCACGCATTGCCGAAGTGGCGGTGAACGTCACGAAGCCGAAGCCCCGCGACGTATTGGACGCGGCATCCAGTGCCACTTTTGCTTCAACCACATCGCCAAAGTCGCTGAACAATTCGGACAGCTGTGTATCGTCCAGCGTCTTGGGGATGCCCACTACGATGATCTTCTGACTGTCATTGGAGCGCATTGCGGCGACGATGCGAGATTCACAATGAATGGACCTAGTAAATGTCGAATTGTTGATTGGCTGTGGAAGCAATGTTGCTAGGACAATTATGTTGTGCAATATGTGGACTACATGATGCGAAGACTCAACCGAAGCCCCCTTCTTTGAGTATCTATCCAAGATTGTATGACATCGCCTAGCGCTGCGGGGTGCACCCTATACTTCGCAACGTGTACACGATATGTGACCTTCACTTACTTGGAGCCACGTCAAAAAGAAGCAGCAAGCTTAAAGTTGACTGGAAAGCTGACGCTTCATCGACGGGATCCGGAGAGATGCTAAGCTGTGCTACGCCAAATCTTGAAAGAGAACTATGAATCGAGTGAAGCTCCGAGGTGCCGTCATTCATCTGCAGTCGCGTTTGGACCAAAGGAGAGTTTCGGAGCAACTGAGTGCGAGTCGCATCACGCTTGAGAATAAATTGTCGCCTCTTTTGCTTTCTTCGTAGAAACAATGGTGAATCTCGCGACATCACGTTCAAATACTCCACCACTTCGACTATGAGAGATGAGAGAATCTGTCAACCGCCATCCAGTACTGAAATTCGTTCAGCGTAGAATCCTTCACCTTCTGCTGCTTGAGCTTCGTCGGACTTTTCGGCGGTAATCCACTCAATTCTCTAACTCTCTTCCTCTTTCCTGCGCTGTCATCGTAAGAACAAAATTGCACCGTCAAACCGCCGCCACTCTCGACTTGAGTCCCCATTGGCTTTACATGGTGATCTCCGTCAAGACCGTCAACTCCGCGGTCTGTCTTGTTTGTATCGAAACAAAGTCGCTTGGTCACGCTATCCGAAGCTGCATCGGTTCCCGTCTTCTTGTCGCTCATCTGTTTCCACTGCACGGAGCGACTTTTACTCTTCAAAGGTTTCGTTTTCTGCCACATCCTCTCTTCACTTGCCTTCTCCCTTCTTCTTGACAGTTGACTCGATTGCTTTGATCTACTTGGCATCTTTGATGCTACTAGCCTCTCCTCACCGCTCCTCTGTCGTTTGAAGACAGCACTTTTACCTCCAACCTGCTCTCCTCCAGCTTCAGTCTCTTTGCTTCTTGCAACACCAGCACGCTTTGCATCTTTGTTTGCGTTCTGCTTCTCCATGTGTTCGTCAATTACGGTTATTTGGCTGCAGATCCTGCTTTTAGGTATAATAGGTCTAGCAACAGACTTCGGTGTCATTTCTACGACTGGAATGTCGTCACACTTAGGTTGGGACGATCCACGCGCATCCTGCAGCGACTTGGAGACATTCCAGGGAGACTCATAAAGACGAGGTAGGGTGGATAGCGTAGTAGGTCTAGCTGTAGAGCTTTGAGGCAGTCGCGGGGACTTGAATTCGCGCTTCTTTAGCCACAACTCGTACACATTTGTGCTCATGAGGTTTTATATAATTCAATTGTCCGATTTATTTTCACAACGTGTCGATCCGCGCAAAAGTTCAGCAAGAACGTTTCGGAAGCGCATGACTCATGTGGCGGTATATGCGATTACAAAGCGTGTTGCTCCGACGGCGAGTGACAAGATGTACGTGGTGTACGGCGACTAGAGCAAGCGCGATGACATCAAAGGACACGCACCCAGTTTGGTGAAAGGGTTGGCAGGGGCGTTGCAAAAGCGCACGACGGTGGTGTTCATGGACGAGTTCAGGACGAGTAAGCTCTTTTCGCGGTGTTACCAGATGCTTTGTCTGTCACAGTAGCCTGCTTCTACGCACGACAAGAAGCTGACGAAGAAGAGTGCACCGCCAAATACTGGGTCCGTGACGCGAATATGGTTGTCAACATGCTGGAGCTGCTCAAGAGCGAGCTACGTATGGAGGCGTTTCGAATGCCAGAGAGGGCGGTAGCATAGAGCAGAACATACGAAAGGAAAAAAGTGCTCACGAGAAAGTGTTTGCCTAGGAAAACCTTGGACATGGTGCGTGCATGAATTTTGAATAGTAGTCTAGCTAACTTCACAGAAGTTGTACGACGACCTGTTGACACATTTCCTGTCTTTCAAGGTTTACCCTTTTAGTCTTGCAATTTGGTCGTCAAGGAATGTCGAATTGGTTTCAGCTTACTTTGATGAAGCGGTGCATGCATCAGCTCTATTGCAGGAAGCGTCTCTCAAAGACGTGGCCGGACTTGAGCGACACCACGTTTTCCCGATAAAACGCCACGTTGCCAAAAAGAAGACAATAGTGAGGCAACGAGCGGTAGCGTCGAAAGGCAGAGGTTGCATTCATGTAAGTCACAGTACATTGAACAACAGCTTGGCGGTATTATGTCAATTCCACTCAAAGACTCTTGGAATACAGCTCGTTTTTGACTGCTGCACTTCGTTCTTCAAGCCGCTTCGAGTTGGGGGGATCCACACGCATTGTGTAGTTATACCGACGTCGGAAATCCTTTTTTTCTGTCAGCGAACGAAGAGCAAAATAATACTTGGCGTACACCGTCGCGGAAATATAGAGATCCCATTGGATATGGTGCAAAAACAGCCGCTCCAGTCGGTTGATTGAATGCAGCGAGAACTGCGGATAAATATTGCTAATCTCAACGTTCCACGAGCTCAGGTCTTGCCACACCTTGGACGCCAACAGCAATCCACAAACCACAATTGGTCTCCATGTAGCCGCTAGCAGCGGTACATTGGCTTGCTCCATCAGCCTCTCAATGTAGATGAGACACACAATGGTGCACTCTGCACTCAGTTGTGCTTTGTTAAATAAATTCTTGCAGAAGCGAAAGATCTCATCTACACTGGGAACGTGTCGCTTCGACGTCACCTTTTCCATCCCGTACACCGTCATCGGATGCACTCTCGGCAACCGCACAAAAGTATACTTGTACTGAGGAGTAACGAATTGTTCTTCTCGGAAAGTTTCATCCACAGGCAAATCCACAAGTCCGAGAGACGAAAGGCTATTCAGATTCGTAATGTTTCGTTCCAGCGTCTCTCCATCCCCTTCCGAATCCGATACAGGAGCTGAAGTCTCCCCTTGGAACGTTGTCGTTTCCTCTCTAAAAGTAGGAGATCTGGACTCATTGAAAGGTCGATCTTTTGACGCTGAAAGCGAAGATACAGCTGCGGCGAGAGCGCTCGAGATTCCCCCAGTACTACCGCTACGTTGCTGCTCGCGATGACGCTTCTCACAGCGTCTGATATGTTGGTACAGGACAACGCTCACGCGTCTCAAGAAGTCATCGTAGTTAGGTTGGGCAATCGAGGAGACGGAGCTTGGAGGCGCTAGACTTGTGCTACTGACCATGCGGTCATCTGGTTTACGGTATCGCAGTGAGCTTGTTTCGCTCAGTCTGGGAGTAAAAACCGTGTGAGTAGGCTGGAACACAGGCTGGAAGCGTACGCGCTTGCTATCATCTCTGCAGGGTGGTGTCTCATCCCCCACGGAGCTCGGCAGTAGAGGAGACAGGGACACACTGAGTGCAGCCTCCGTCATGTGACTAGTACTGTGAGTGTCCACCACCATGTAAGGATTTTAATAGCCGAAGAAGATCTCATTGATCGGGCTGTGATTGGTGAAAAACTCTTGGCCTCGATCTTGGCAATCACTCCTCCATTTGCACTGCAAAGCGCGTGTCTTGAGAACTGTCTCCCTCTTCATGACTACATCGACACGATCTTCCTTGATCATTTTTGATACAGTAGGAGTAGTAGAAGAAAGATCGCTCAGTCTACATACACCAATCCCCTCTACCTAAGCGTCGTAACAAGCGCGATACCGTGCAAGTGACTTTGATGACTTGGTTGGTCTAAAGCGATTTACTGCTTGGAACGAAGTCTGCAGACACAGCGCTCTGAGTACAAGACGATCCTTGCAGAGATGCCGTCGTTCAAGACAAGCTATACAAAGTATACGGAGCGACTGCATTACTTGTAGAGCAACGTGACGTTCTTGCTGAACATCCGCGCAGATCGACCGTTTCTCAAGTGGAAGCCGTCTGTTTCGGAAGCGCATGACTCATGTGGCGGTATATGCGATTGCAAAGCGTGTTGCTCCGACGGCGAGTGACAAGATGTGCGTGACGTACAGCGACTAGAGCAAGCGCGATGACATCAAAGGACACGCACCCAGTTTGGCGAAAGGGTTGGCAGGGGTGTTGCAAAAGCGCACGACGGTGGTGTTCATGGACGAGTTCAGGACGAGTAAGCTCTTTTCGCGGTGTTACCAGATGCTTTTGTCTGTCACAGTAGCCTGCTTCTACGCACGACAAGAAGCTGACGAAAGAAGAGTGCACCGCCAAATACTGGGTCCGTGGCGCGAATACGGTTGTCAACATGCTGGAGCTGCTCAAGAGCGAGCTGTGCGGGGAGGTACGTATGGAGGCGTTTCGAATGCCAGAGAGGACGGCAACATAGAGCAGAACATACGAAAGGGAAAAAGTGCTCACGAGAAAGTGTTCGCCTAGGAAAACCCTGGATATGGTGCGTGCATGGTCTGGTCGACAGGCACTCCTGACTAATGACTCAAAAAAGTTGATCAACGAGAGCGCTAAACATTCACGCAGGAAGGTCGAACTTTGTCTATTCTATTTTGCTACAACTAGCATTTAAACTCCACTCACCTCTCTCATCGCGACTAGTGTGTAAATTTCAACCGCACTTTAAAACTTCTACTTGAATATCCTCGAAATCATTGATACGAGTGGGTATATAATCATCCGAAAAAGCCAAACCGGTCCGGGGCAAACTTGGTCATGTCCAGCTTTGGTCGATGCCCGCTAATTTCGTCAGCAAGCAGTGCCCCTGCACCAAACGAAAGTGTCCATCCCTTCGAGCCATGGCCAGCATTCACATACAAATTTCGGATCTTGGTTCGACCAATAAGAGGCACATCATCTGCCGTCACTGGACGCCAGCAAGTGTGTGTCTGCGTTTTAGCCACGTCCAGATAGCCTTCCGGAAACATGAGCTTAGCTTGTGCCAGCAAACAGTCGTACCGCTTTTTTTGATCACGCGGAGATGCTTTGTTCGTTTTCTTGTGACTTACGAAATCCACACCGCCTGAAATTCGCAGCAGTGACTTGCCCAGAGGTGCAACTAGCGCGTGTCCGCCAGCATAAATGTTGTGAATAGGCGCACGAAAGCCTGCAGCCACGGGAACCGACAGCACGTAGCCCTTCACTGGATAGATTGCCAATTTGACCCCTGCTCGTTTTGCCACTGGTGCAGTTGAGTTACCAAGTGCCAAAACAAATTCATCTCCTTCGATCAAAGACCCCCTCCTCGTCTGCAACGCAATCACTGACGCTTTGTCCGTCAAAATATGTTGCACTTCCGTGTTGAATCGAAACATTACGCCTTGCCGCATGCACAGACGGTAAAGGGATTGACACATCTTATGCACATCCCCACTGGTTCCAAATGCCGATAGTACCGCTCCAGGTGCGTACAGTTCAGATCGCAGGACTGGTTCTAAATTCTGGGCTTGCGTTGCACTGAGAGGCTGCAAATCCATTCCCAGTTCCGACAAATGGGCGTTTCGATCGCTCTCCAACGTCACCCTCAACTCGCTATGATCCCTGAAAATCTCAATTGAGCCTTGAGCTGTTTGGTCCATTATCACTTCTCCTTTCTTCGTGTTTGCCTGCAGCTCACGCAGCTTCAACATACTGTAAAAGCCCAATTCACGAATTGTGCGACTATGTTCATTGGAACGACCTTTTTTCGAGTTGTGCCAGAACTGCAGTCCCCATTTCCAGAACTTGGCGTCTCGAAACGCAGACATTTCAATCTTCATCGGCTTTTCTCGCAACGGCAGCTTGGATATTCCTCCCCGTGACGACCGTACGGAAATGGTAACTTCTGTTGACGTACTGGATGCTGCAGCTGCAGCAGGGCCTCCGCGTACGGTGATGCTGCTACCATCTGATGTCACTGAGGTCCTAACAGATCGATTGGAGTTTCCATGGCCTCGACCGAGCCCTTTACGTAGATTTGTAATGTCCGACCAACTCGCGTAAAGGGCGGGGTCCAAGAAAGCACCGTTGCAGAAACTCACTTGCGTTCCCACGCCCCTTTCCTTTTCCACACACAGCACCTCGTGCCCCTGTTTTGCCAGATAATAACACGTTGTCAGCCCGATAATACCAGCCCCGCATACGATGACGCGCTTGGTCTGTCGTCGCTGGTTAATGCCTGGGACCGGCTCCATCTTCATATTTTCCGGTAGCAACGGGATGCGCATTGGTGGCGGTCGCATATGGTCGATTGGTGGTAGCAGCTCACCTTCTAATGAAGTCACAGGTGGCAAATTGCGGTGCGCCACACTTACCAAGTGATCGCGAAGATGTGGAGGCAATTCCAGCGCAGTACCGATCACATCATCAACCGAAGACGCGTCCGAGTATCCAGAGGAACTAATCGATGCCAATCGGTCTCTTCGTAATCCTTTACTTTCACCCAGTGGCCGCCGACTGGCCGCGGTCTCCATATCCATTACTGGGTGTAGCTCGTCGTCCATGGCACTATTGGAGCCCATTCGCGTTCGCGAGCGCTCCAATGGCAATCGACAAACGCTTCGACCTGATGGAGAAACCTACAATCCCCTTTACTGCGTGCTATCGCAAAATTCTCCGACCACCTTCCTAGTCGTTTTAGACAGCCTTCTCTCGTGCCGGATTGTTGTATGAGGGAGGTCGTTGGCCGCCGGGACGGAGCCCCTTCTCTTCCTGGAATATTCGAAAAAGAAGAAATATCGCATCTTCGAACCAATCAGCGATTTTTCATTGCACGATGGCCAATCGGAAGGTTTCATTTCTTTCTGGCGAAGTGCAAAAATCAGACACCCAAGCGAGGCGACAACGCTTCAAACACTTGTCGGAAACTCCACTATTGGTGCTGCAGCGTTTGCCATGGCGCCAGTCCGGAGCCCACGCACGACTGCACGACTGTAGGAGCGGCACCAATAAGCGACTGTTACCGGCACCAAATCAAGTTACCCGGTTTGCTTTGAAGCCAGCTGGATATTTACGAATTTAGGCTAAATGAGGTAAATCCGTGATTGAGACACCTTGCTACGCTGGCGGCCGAGGTGCCTCCGAATCTCATCTCTGACTCTTTGCACCCAGCAAACACGTGACGGCGTAGCACTCACTGGCCCGCTCTTTTTCCGCCCGCGCACTTGCTCTGGCTTTGATCTCTTCGAAAGCTACACTAGCGAACCCACGGCTGTGAGACCAGTGCGGGGACTGCCTCGAGAAAGCCTCCACGCTGGCCTGGAATTCCGGAACTTCGCCGTTTACACCGCATACTGAACCCCTATCCTCGGAAAAATTGACCATCTTGCAATGCTCGGTATCCATGACTGACCATGGCGGCTGCTTCCTCGTCTCCACGAGGAAGAGGCATGGCCTCCGTACATCCCTGGTCATGTCCTCTCTCCTGAGGAGCTCCAGCGTGTTGGTGGCTGCGTTCACGTCGCAGTCCCAGGACCTTGAACTGCTGACATTTGTGACATTCTATCTCTCCGAACTTCATCTTGGCACCAGCGCCACATCCTTGCGCATTTTCACCGGTAGCTCGTGTCAATGTTCAAGCTCAAGGCATCCAACGACGAAAAGGTACGGTGGCACAGCGAGCAGTGCTTACTGATCCTCAGCTCATTTATGAAGACCAGCGTCGCGCGCTTTGGAGCTGAGCGAGTGTTCTTTGGTGCTGTTCCAGTCTTGGTGCGCCCGCATGCGCCCATCGATTGAACCCAGCCATATGACAACACTCGCGCGTACGGTTCCTGTTCTTTTTTCGCTTTGATGCAGACTGATACTGACAGCGCAGCCTACGTCTCCGCCTCTTAGGCTGCAAATAAAGGACCTGCTCGAAGCGCCCGCGTCTTGGAATCTGGCCCACACCAGAGGTCTGGTCGGTGCAGGTCTGGGCGAAGGAGATCAGACTCAAGATTATACATGGAAGAGTTTGAAGGCCAAAGAGATGACACGCGGGATTTGTTTGATTGCATGAGTGCTGCGTCCAACTTCATTTTGGAGACGAGGGTCACGGCAGAACGCTAGTAAGCCCTTGCTCTTCTTGCAAGTATCCTTCGTGTCAGAAGCCTCCATTCTCTCCAGCATGAAGTGAGTCACCTTGTACGTTGGCGTAACCTTCTTTGACTGCAGACTTTCTCACAGCTCCAACACCGTCAGCCCTAGCATATTCTGGCTCGACTCGTTGACCGTCTAGTCATACGATGCTTTCATTGATCGATATCATGTGAACGCAAAGCTGATGGAGAAATGGACATGCGAGGGTGTGGCACCCTCGTGAGAACGAATGCTACGGAGTGCTCAGTTGTGACCACTTCGAGCTACTGGACCGCGATGGGAACGCGGCCATCTACATGTTGGAGCTGCTCAAGAGAGAGAGAGATCGGGTCAGGGCAAATGAAGGGCTTTACAACAGTATAGCTTCAAACAGCTTCGATGTCGCGGTGAAGGCAGTGCGGATGCATTGAAAGCTGAGCATCTTCGCGGCATTTTGTGGAGAGTAAGACTAAGGCTAGGATTTTAGCAATGTTAGTGAGTACAAAATTATCCACACTGAGCAAAGCTGTAAATGCGTCATTGAGCTTGATCTCACGTCTCGGAAAGAGAAAGCTGCTTAAGGCATGTAACCAGGCGAATCTTTCAATTCAAAGCCGTTGATAGATACATGAATGCCCCACGAGACAACTACGACAACTGATTCAGCACAAAGACCTGATTGCATGTTATTCTCGCAATTTGACGAGAACCGCGGTGACTTGGGCTCCATTAAAGCATACTGACCACAAGGATTCATACCACTGATACGAAAGCAACATGACTGCGCAGATAAACCCACAGTGACTGTCGATTGGGGCAAGCTGTTCAAGTAAATTACCGCAGCATTTGAAGAAGACCACAGTTCCATTACGATATCATCCTTCTTGAGAACGCCACGCGTTGACAACTTTCAATCTTGCTCGAGGTGTCACGATTCGTGTGGTCGCACGAACAATCACCTAAGAATTGTCAAACGGCTGTACACGAAAGAAAAGTGCATCTCGCTCTCTTGCCGACAGAAGAAAATACAATAGTATGAGGTTTCGAGATCCCGCTCTAATCAGCTCTCTGTGCGTCGGTATGGGCATTGTCACTTTGAAGATAAGATGCATTTCTAGTACTGGTCACAGAGGACTTCTGTTGAGCTTGTGTAGATGCGATGTTGTCTGTAGTTAGTTTGCTTCGTGGTCAAAAGCTTTGAGCAGACGAAAGCGAACATACAGACGTAAGCAACAACAGCCAAAGACCAGCCGTAAGATTCAGTGATAGTCTCTCGACTCGACTACAACGCATTCGAGAAGTCAATAGGCTGCTCGACGACCATGAGGACAAGCAAAGTGCACGGCGCTTGTACATTTCAAGATGACGGATTTTATTTCTCAATGGAATATCCTCCATGTGATTGACTGATTATATCTGCAGTAAAGGAAATTGCGTCACTCTGCAGGTGAAACTTTTCCCCACATGATTGTGACGATGGTCCACCCACGACGGATCTCGCGCTCATGTGCGTCTAGAGTCGCCTTATTTCACGTCTGCGTTTGTCTTCGAAAACGTGGCGGAGCAGTGGGAGTGTACCAGCTCCTCAATATGCAAGAGAACTCGACGTCGAGGCTGCACACTCCAGCAGCTTCTACTTAAAGGCAAATATTCCAGCTTAGAAGCAAGTACTTGGTCTCGACCATATCGATACCACGCGAGACGAATCGTCTGTCTGCAGCAGCATTGAGGACCCTGGACGAGGCAGGACAAATGAAGTGGAATTGGAGTCGAGGCACAAGCCCCATCGATAGTTAAATTCACTGTGCTTTCATTGTATTTTGCGTTTCCACAGTATACACGAGTGGATTCTACTCTACGCAAATGGATCTCTTAAACAGACCCCCCGTAAGCGACCAGCAACGCGTCCTCGTGGAACTGACGCCAGCCAGCCACAAGCTCATCATACTCTTTCGGGTGGTTGCGGTTGAATGCAATCGGGTCCTGGTAAGAAGGCCAAACATCAAAGCATCGTTAGTGCATCTCAAACTACCAGCAACTTTCTTGAATACTTCCAAGCATATCGTACCTCAGCAAAGCAAACAAAGACGGTGTGGAGAGCGGCAATAATTACATGTGCCAATATCAAAGCCATGCTGATGCCCACCATAAAGCCGACCAGAGCCATTGTTCCATAAACGCCCGTGCGAGAGCCCAGAGCCGTAAACCACTCCACAGGTGAAAAGCGCACCATCAGTAGTCCAACACAGCACGTAACAATGCCAACGCCCATGGCCCCGAATGAAAGTGCGCTCGACGTTAGATCATCATTGATCACCGCTGTCCAGCCACGATTGCTAAACAGGTCCATGACCGCTTTGCCGCTCTTACGGAACGGGTAACCATACACACCAACGTACACGTACGCCCACTGGTTAACGTATTCCACAACATTAGCCAGACAGCTCAGAATGCACTCGGCCATACAAGCCAGGCACACTACAGTCCCATTGTTTTCCTCGTTACCACGACGCTTGGCCATATCCGCCATCGTCCTCAGCGCCTGAAGCACTGCCACAATCAACGAACCAAAGCAAATGGATCCAAAACTCGTCGTCATTGAGCGGTACAGCGCTCCCAGCGATGCCTTCTGCGCATTGGGCTGGTACCACCACGTCGCAATCACACCTGCTGTCGTGCAAGTCAAGATGTTTTGCAGCACTTGCTGGCCCCAGTAAACACTCACCAGCATGTAAAACATAGCCGCGTAAGCGGGCAGTCCTACACAAAGTCCTCCATGACTATGTCCACGTCTAGCAAGAACAAGCTCTCGGTCACAGTTTGGGTCTGCCTCGACAAAGACCCGATGCATGCCTAAAGCAGCAACACCCCACAGAAGCATCCAGCCAAGCTGCTGCACAACTAAGACAAAAGCCAGAGCGAAAATGGACGAGTGTTGTTTTAGACCTGCACATGCCGCCTTGAGGTTGGCCGACGCGAAGCCGAT
>NQFO01004455.1:0-20374 GCA_003991265.1 Pseudoperonospora humuli | reverse complement strand
CGCTGCAGTCGCTCCAAGAACTTTATGCAGCTTACGGTCTTGAACGGCGGCATATCTCTGCAAGAATCTTCTCGTACTCAGGATGCTGTTACTTCAGGCCTTCGTTCCAAGCAGTAAATCGCTTGAAGCCAACCATGTGATGATACTCCTTCGACGTCACTTGCACGATATCGCACTCGTTATGAGCGGGAACCAGCGATTCCAGACCGGGCGGTCCTTCTTTTTCGTCTTCCTCTTTGTCTTCTTCCCCTTCCTCTTCTTCGGCCTGCTATCATTGCACCAACCTTGTTGTGACGTAGAAACCATGCAGTGTAGTCGCATTGAGTTTGATGTGCGCTCTCGTGTACGTCATGGAGAGAGGAAACAGCGAGAACGCCCGGACTCTCTTCTCGTTGGGCACCTCCGCTATCTTCCTCTCCACCACACTCTGGAGCTTCTACAGAGATCGAAGATAGAATGCCAGACCATTCTCTTGAATGCGGTCTACTAACGGAATTTACTGTGCGCTCTAGTCGGTGCCATCTGACGTAAGAATGTCTTGCATCTGCAACGCTTCCGTCACATCCGTCTCGTGGATACTCTTGCACGCATGCATAATCAGATTCAAGAAGATTTCCTTTCTCGTTCGCTACCAAGCCCGCCAAATGTGATCAGCACGTAGAGTCTGAGGCGTTTCTCGAAGTGCTTACGAATCATCACGCTGGCGTTGACCACCATCAGCTCACAAAGCTCGCTTTTGAGAGTAGAGTATCTAGTGAGATCAACAATTCCGTGTTGTGCTCTCTGTGACTGATGCATACGGATGTTGCCCCACAAAACGGGATTCTTCTCTGCGACTTTGTCGCATGCCCGCGCAGCAGTGGTCAAAGAAGATCTTGTCGGTGTAGTCAGACCGAGGGATACTGTTCGCCAGACATCGAAGCGCGTGAAGGCTGACCAGATGCCAGGCCTGCATTTGGATCTCTATCAGTGCATGAGCACTGCGCTGAATCTCGTGTTGAAGAAGAGAGTCACGGCAGATCGTGTTTAGGCGACACGTGACAATGGAGCAGTCCTTGCCGTGCTTGGAAGCGTTCTCAAAGATCGTGCCAGCAGACTTGTGTCTTTACACTCAGTCTGTGTTTGGAGCTCGATCGCCTTCGTCGTCTATCTTGAGCCGTGGATGTTCATGTGACATCCATAGAGTCCCCTTTGGGTTCGCCACGCGACAGGCTAATCGCCATCCACCAATCACAGTCGAAGTGCTAGTATTGTGGATCCTTTCTAAAGGTACATAGATAAGATAGAATGTGGAATTATAAAATGCTTTGGATACCATTGAAAATTCGCTTATTACATTTTTATGAGTCCCTTAGAAAAATAAGGGAATATTGAGCTACATAAGTATCAACTGAAATTGCAGCGAAGAGTCAAAATGCGGTGACTCGGATCCTGCTTATAGTTGGGAGAATCCAGCCTGACATCACATTATCTGTACAAGTCGGCCTTAAGCATGACGCTGTCACCAGATCTACCTCGAGTACGGCACGACACGGAGTCCAGCTCGGGCTCACTGCTTGCTTCCAGGTCCTCAAGTTGTGTGGACAAGACATTTTTGTCTTTGAATGCAGCTGGAGAATACAACTGTACTGTCATGTCGGGATGATTCGTCTGGAGCACCAGATCCGATAGCACGTGCATGCTGTCGCGACGGTAAATGCTCACAGAAACGCCGTGTCGTTCGCGCATGATGGGGACCAAGAGTTGTGTAAAGCCCGCAGCTATTTCACTCGTCAAGTTCGCTAGTCGCAGAGGTGTTGCTCGGCCAGTACCACGAATTGAGTTGTGCAACCAATCCGTGAGCTTCATGATCTTTGACTTGTCAGTACTCCAATGATCCAGCAAACATCGGATTAACGGCGAGTTTAAGTCGCCGGGTGGGGCCGGAAAAGGTGCCGTTTCCTCTGTCCATTTGCCACTCTCATCGCTGTCCACAAGTGCTCGAATCTGCTTCTCTTTATCATCTGCCGCATCCATGTCAGCAAGAGCTGCAACATGGTTTTCCAGTTGGTTGGTCAAACGACAAATTTCTTTTTGGGCAGACTCGTTGCATTCTTCCAGGGCCTTCTGTGAGGCCACAGCAGCGCACCATTGAACCTTCGTGTGGCGCAGCATCTCCTTTGACAGATTGTACTTCTCAATAACAATCTGCAACTTGCGACTCAGTCGTTCGCTTGCTGTCTCCATCGACTCTTCACTTTTGCTAACCGTGTCCGATACCACCGAGTCGTTGCTACTATTACTGCTCACACGTTTGAGTGCCAGTTCTAGCACCTCTTCTTTTGCATTCTCTCCGAGTAGATGCGGCAGGTTCATAGCAGCTCTAAGCTCACGCAGCTCGGCCTCAAGCTTCAAATTTGTTTCAATAAGCACGTCACGCACTGTAACACCCAAGGCCTGCGGACCAGCTTCTTCTGACTGTTGCAAGCACGTGTAATCCAAAGCAAACGGACGTGACTCGGTAATCTTCTTGTACACGAGATTCATCGAGCGTAAGCTTTCCAGGACAGCTTGCTCCTCCATTCGCTCTTCACGCAAAGTTTCGTTGGCACTCTGCAGCTTTTCGTTTCGTTTTTCGAGTCGTTCAATGTGAGCCACGCACTCGGGTAGCTTAGCCACTTTGCGACGCAGCGTGTCAACTTCTTTACGTAAGCTCTTAGCCTCCAACGCATACGCTTCGTTCTCCTTCGATGTGGTGTGCAGACGATGCTTCAACTCCTCATAATCCGTGAGAGTAAATACACTGGCTTGGTTCATATCGTACGTAGCTGACGGATTCGTCACCACAAATTCGTTCTCTATGGTCTCCATCCGTGCGACTTCCGTTCTCTGCAATTTCAGTTCCGTCTGTAAGGTAGCGATCTGATTATCCGCCAATGTCTTGACAGTTTCTGCCTCCTGCACTTGCTGCTTGAGAAGATCTTCCTTCTCCAAAAGATCCGTTACTAGTGTTGACTTGGCTTTTAACTCATTGTGAAGAGTGTTAGTCTCCAATAGTAAATTCTTCCGGCTTTCCGTCACGCTGACCAGTTCCAATTCACAAGCTACTAATTGAGCTCGGAGTTTCGGTCGCTCGCTCTCCAGTACTGCCACATGGTCTCGCAATGCAGCCACTTCTTCATTGAGCGCTTGGTTGATTTCTAATAGTTGAATTCCAGCGCGTGCAGCTTTATGTAGAGCTTCCTCTTCGTCCAGATCCATGTCGAAACACTCGGACCCTCGAGCTATTCCGTTATGACGAATTAAGTTGTGAAAAAAATATCAGCGAATATTTAGAAATGTATATTAGGATATTTGGGCTCTGAAATGCATCGAAGATTGCCCGAGACGTACGTGTAAAGGAGTACAACGCGTCATCGTCCAGTGTTGAATTCGACGACAAGACTTTCTGCAAGGTGTTCATGCTCGTCGAGTGAGCTCTTCGCAGCTAAATACGGTGTGAGGCAAAAAGTAGCGTTTGGGTTAGTAATGCACCTTTCTATTCGCAAGAGTTTGTGAAACAAAATTGCTCAATGTTAATGAGGATAAACAGCTACATTTGTATACTTTATCTGCAAATATCAAAGATCACTTGTGACTATTTTATCTTTGTAGACAAACCATTAGCAGCTTTGGCAGAGACGCAATCTCAGATTCTTACAAACTCCAAGTATAAACCAGGTACGCATTTGGTCCGACTTGAATTTGTCATCATCATATTGCGCGGATGGTCTCAAGCAGTAGCACATTAGCCACGAGCAGTAGCGAGGACATGACCGCGTCGCTCAAGAAGGAGTTACGGCGGCGCATCACATCCACACTCAAGTCACTTTCTGATAGTGAAGTGGCAGAGCAGAGTCGCTCGCTTACCGAGAAAGTATGTGCGCTGCCGGAATTCGCGCAAGCCCGTGGTGTTAGCGTGTATCTCGAGATGCCCAAGGAGGCAGCAACGTTGAAGCTGGTGGAGGCCGCATTTGTAGCCAATAAAAAGGTGTTTGTGCCCAAGATTATGGGCCGGTCAGCAGATGATCTCAAGATGTTGCAGACGCAGTCCATCGAGGAAATCCGCAGTTTCCCCAAGGTTCATGCACTTTGAAACATTACGGAGGCAGTAGGAGAATATACAGATATCTGATTGGTGTTTGACATTGTGTAGGATAAGTGGCATATTCCTGATCCACCGTTGCTTATGGACAGTGGTGCACCACGCAGCGATGCTGTGCTAGGCGATGAGCTAGAGCTCGTGATCTTACCAGGTGTGGCTTTCGATCGTCAAGGAGGACGGTTGGGTCATGGAAAGGGATACTACGGTGTGTTCGAAGCTGAATCAGCTAGAGGATGTGCCGAAGGTTGTTGCTAACTGTGATATTGCTGATCGTGCGGTTGCAGACTCGTTCCTGCGCCAACTAACAGAGCACTATGACACCATCGGACACCCGCCTCCCACCACGATCGTATGTCCATTGTTTGCTCATTTGCAGTCACTTGTACTGATGCATAAATATTGCAATTGCAGGGTCTTTGTCTGACACCGCAGCTTGTGGAGAAAGTGCCTTTGGCCGCCCATGATCGCATGCTGGATCTGATTGTGACGCCGACCGAGGTGATTCGAGTAAAGTCATTGCACTGAAAATGCTATGTCCTTTACGTTGAAATCACCTACACTATCCAGGTCTACCTGGATGACTCACCAGCTGCATCCTGCTGCCATCTTTACTTTAATGTATGAAAATGAGCGCATCAAAGACGACGTCTCATTAGCAGATAAACAGAGCAATCTTCTAATGCGAAGTGCGTACTTTCTTGTATCCACGACTGGAGGCTATGTGTGACCTTTTGAAAGCTCTGGCCGCGCATGAGCAACTTCAACATGTTGACGGCCGCAGCTTCAAGCACTCGAGCCAGCGAGTCATCTTTGTCTCGACCAGCGGATGCTCGACAATTAGCAGCAAGTAGCCATGAAGGTGAAGCCTCGATTGCAAGAAGCTGGTTGCATTTTGTGGCTACGTCAACAACTTTAAACGACACTTGTAGGGAGTGAGATAGAAGAAGAACTCGCACCTTTCAGTACCTCGCCCGATTTTGAATGGGGTCGACATGCGCAGACAAGATAGATCTCTTCGATATGCATGTTAAGAAAAGCATCAACAAGGCCACTGACAATCAGTTAACGAGTGCCTGTTACCATGGGGGGGGCCCCCACTGGTCATTTGCGACGATCTTAATAGTTGGTGGTTCAGCAAGTAATTATGAGCATCACTGGATCTAATTCATGCACGATTTGATTGAAGTCCCAGTCATATGAAGTCAATACTTTCGAGCTAATAAACAACTGCTTTTCTTCTAGACACACTGCTTCTTTCTAGTCGAGCTTTGCTTTCTTGTCATTGCGCTTGGTTATATCTTCTCAGCCATGGTAAATGAATGTAAGAAAGCACTAGTCGCTCGAATAGAATTGAGCTTTAAGTTATATGTGAATATTTTATCCTTGCATGCCGCAATTAATAGAAGCCAAATGAACGTTTAGCTATGCAATTACACAAATTAACCATTTAGTACGAAAACATAACGGCCATAACTTATCTCTACAATACGAAATACTTATAGTACATGTAAACATATACGGATCAAAGTAACGATCTTGCAGATCAAACAAAAGTAAAGCGCAAGTCTAACGAGATGGAGTATGTTAAGAGCGTGCGCAGTGCGCTACGTCCCCGGACACTATTCGCCTCCGCGTATCCCGTGCTCATTGCTGTCAGTCTCCTGCATAAATCCCATGGCGTTTCTCCTTTCAAGATGGATACGCTATCCATTCTCGGCTGTGCTCTCTTGACGCAATCACTGGGAAATCTCAGCGCAGTATATAGCAACTTCCAGCGCACATTGCAGCCAAAAGAAGCAGGAGCTAAAGACGCCAAGATCATTCTCAAGTGGGTGCTTGAATTCTATGACGATCCTCTTCTTTTATGCTAACTCTGCGTCTCTATTGTTTGCTGCTATGGGGCTCTAGTTTACTGTCTTTGACTCAAGTTCGACGTTGGTCGCTTCTATTTTACGGTCTTCAGTTGACTCTACTCGGTTTGACGCATTTCATATGTGCCAAAAGTATTCAAGTTACGGGAGGGATGGCGCTCCTCGCTACACTGATTTTAATTTACTGTCGATGTGGTGATGAGCCATTGCCATTGGTTGGACTGCGTGAAGCTCTGGTGGCGTGGGCTCTAGGACCAGTAGCTATGATGAGCACATCTCTTTACCTGATTGGAGAGGTGCCGTGGGCTATCGTCTTGTATGCGTACATCGTAATGCTTTTTGCATGGGCATATCTCTTACTTGAGAGCGCACGAGACGCACCGTTTGCCCGACGCATGGGCCGTTCCGATACGTCGTTGGCATTGAGATTGGGGTTTCAGTACTGTTTCCAGGGATTCTTGCTGTTGATAGTGTCGTTCTATGGTCTTCTACTGGTGGTGGGCATTGCAATGGGTCATTTAGGAAATGTCTTGCTGATGGGAACTATCATCAAGGTCAAGGACATTAGCGAGGACTTCAGACTAGAAAGACTCGATCGCTTGCCCGATCAAGTCGCAAGACTTGCTGCACTTTTGGGTGTCGGGCTCATTATCTCGATTCTAGCAGGACTAGCGTAGTGATTCATTTACTTTTGCTCAAAACATGCATTTTACGACCACGTCGCTCCTCATGCAATAGCCTTCATGCTCACCGTGTTCGAAAGTTTGCAGTGACGCATTATTGAGTCTAGCTTTGCCGTTGCGTATCTTAATCCTCACGCCAGCTCCACAGACGCGTCTCATTGCGCAAAGGAGCCTCACGCTTTTGACATCAACCAAAGCACTTCAGTCAGATCAAACTAGAAACGGAGATCGAAGCAACAAAGTTGTCAAGTAAACTACATCACGTCTCATAAGCAATGGCTGTGCAAGTGGGATCGCTGGCGCTATCCAGCAGGTGAGCCGCTCGTCGGACATCCAATTTCCGACGAAGGGCTTGCATCCGTGTTGCTTCTCATTCGCAGCAAGCGGAAAAAAGCTCGTGCCACTGTAACCGGGACGCGCGTCACTGGGGAGAAAACTGGCGATGACGAGACAGTCGATGGAGAAGGAAGCGAGTTCTTCGCTGATTCCGTGTCACTGAAACTGCTAGACTTCCGCAAGTAGAAGCCGTGGAAAGCGCTGCCGAAACTTGAGCGTTTGGACGACGATGGGGGAGGCAGAGGGGCGCTATCTTCAGCCTGTACCGACGCAGCCACTTCGCTGATGCGGTTGATGAGCCACGAATGCCACGCGAGGAACGGAACTTTTTTCGCTATTATCTCGCGGTACCACACATCGATCGTAAGGCGGCTCGACGAATTGAAGCAGCGGTCGAGCAAATTGTTTTCGTGAATGATACTCAGTGCCGTCAAGTGGAAATAGTGGTGCAACTTTTTGTGGGTCTCGATCTCCGATTCCGATACTTGGACATGCGAACGGTCTTCATCTACAGTACTTGATATATATGACGAGTATGGACTCAGTGTCCGAACGAGGAAAGACCGTCGTCGCTTGGCTCGTAATGAAGAGGCCAATTTTTCGGCGTCATTTGTAGGACTCGTGCTGTCGCTGTTATTGACCTGGTTTTCACTCGTCTGGGTATCCTTCACTTCGACGATTTCGTCGTCCTCGTCACTTCTTTCGTCGTCGCAGTCCACCATTGCCTGTGAGAAATAAGAGACGTGTTCCAGCAGCTCAAGTTCGCGTTGAAGCCGCTTGCATCGCGACTTGGACGATAGCAGCTCCTCACTCAGCTCATTGCTATGCAGCACGGCATCATCTTTGTCCTCCTCTGCAATTTGAAGTTGCTTCTCCAATCCTCGCATCTCTTTCTCACGCTGCTGTACCATTTGGAGCAGCACGTCTTTCTCTTTCTTGAGCTCAGTCACTGTACGTTGAATAGCAGTCAGCTCTTGCTCCATCATCTCCTTCTGCGAGCTTTCACTCTGTGCAGTCAAAACTTCGCACTCAAGAGTCTCCTGTTGCTGTTGCTCCGCCACCTCTTTCCACTGTCTCAACGACGTTAGCTCCGCTTCCTTTAACTGATCAACAGCTTGAGCTTCCTGTAATTCGGTCTGAAGCTGTGCGATCGTGTCTAAATGATGCGAGAGCTTTCGTCCACTACTCGTCAGCGTGTCATCATCCAAAGCTTCAGCACTCTGTCCACGACACTTGCAGCGACGAGCAAACTGCTCAAACTCTTCCGCAAGAAGCGTCTTTTCCTCTTCTACACGAGCAAATTTGCGCTTCCACTGGGCCGCTTCCTGCTGAGCGTGCTCAGTGCGTCGTTGCCAAGTGTCTCTCTCTACCGAGAGTTCCCCCGTCTTGGTCTCGAGCTGAATTTTCAGTGACGCTTTCTGCATCTGCAATTCTTCATTGGATTCGAGTAGACCCAAGCCATACTCTGCTGCCTGCCGCAGTTCCTGTCCATATGTAATGAGGGCAAACTAGTCAGTTACAAGGAGCAGAACCTCTTCTCATGGCTTCATGACGAGTCTTACGCGCTCGCGGCGTTCGAGTAATATCTTGACGTTATCGAGACGGATCTTGTCATCCACAGGCGTGGCACAAATCAGTCCATCGTCACTGCAAGAAGAATATAGCGACATTCAGATCAGATCATCATTTAGAAAGGTCAATTTGATAGTGTAAGCGCACCCGACATAGAGTTCATCCTCAGAATTGTTGGAATTGGACGTCTGATGCTTCTCCAAGTTGGAGCAGCTTTTCTTCATGTCCAGCGTGGCGTTCACGGGCGGACGCATCGTGCAAGACGAGAAGTGTCTCGAATGAACCGTATTCGGATGTGGTGTGCGTATGTGAGAAACTGATACCACCCCTCCACACGTCCTCATACCTGTATCTCTCGATTAGACTGCGACCTTACATATTGCCGATCAAGTCGTGCGATACAAAAAGAAGAGGTGATGGATTACCAGCTTTGATAATGCCTTGTCTGCCAGAACTTCAGCAGCAACTGTTTGGTCAGTACATAAGCAGTAATCTCGGCAGCAGCACATGCCAGCTTTACGATGAGTTCTGAATTGATGTACGCACTACTGTGCTCTAAAAAAAAGGAAGAACTGATCATACAAAAATCAAGAGATTAGAGCAATAAGGGGGCGATTTGTTCAGTCCACCCAAACCTGGTAAAACAAGTATCTTTGGCGTCATGGGCATGGTGGGTTGTAGCGCTGTTTTTATGTGCCTTCACCCCTCTATTTACGCCGCCAGACGGTGGAAGACGTTCAAAAGGACTCAAGACCAACGACGACATCCCTCCGCCGCTTAATGCGTGAATTGAAGAACCGAGCCAAACTTCGATGAAACTGATGCCAAAGTCACACTGAGCGCAAATCACAAAGAAAGAAGTGATCGGATACGATCATGGTGAGCGTTTTCAAGGCGGGCAAGGGCTATAGTAGCGTCACGTGTCGACTCAACACGATCTGCCGTGATGAACTACTCCAAGACGCGATCAGATGCGGTGTTCATGCGATGAAGTAGATCCACATGAAGGTGCAGACTCACTACGAAAATCCCTCGGACGCACAGAAGTATGTCGAGTTGTGGACATTCATCTAAATGTACTACACGCAGAGGCTATCGCGGAAATTTCAAATCCTATCGGATATAAACGGGAACTACCCGAGCAGATGGTGGTCAAGGATGTGAGACGTTTTTACGCCAGAGGGCACCAAGGAAATCGCGCAGTGCCAAAGTATAGTCAGAAACAAGTGATATGGTGCGCTCTACGCTCGACTTCTGTGATAGTTCCAGAGCGCAGGGGGGGAGAGAATGGAGGAGGGGTGAAATGAGAGGAAAGTCTGGGCGTTCTAGATGGTTCCTGTGTCCATAACGCATGGCTCGTGTGGCGGTCGATGCGATCGTGAAGCGCATTGTTCCGACGGTGAGTTAAACGCGGACGTGGTGTACGAGGACCGGAGCGCGCGCAACGACATCAAAGGACATGCGCCTAGTTTGGCGAGAGGGTTGGCAGGAACGCTGCAAAAGCGCGCGATAGTGATGTCCATAAACGAGTTCAAGCTCTATTCGCAGCGCCATCAGAGCACTTTCGTCCGTTTAATGTCATGCATCTACGCACAACCAGAAGCAGCGGAAGACGAGGACGCGCAAAAGGGTGGCGGTTAAGGTCCCCCGCACTAGCCCAAGAACTGCTTCGGAGTGCTCTGCTACCACCGCGACGTGAACGCAATTATCGACACGTTGGCACTGCTCAAGAGCGAGCTGTGCGAAGAGGGACGTATAGCGTAGAGGACAGTAGGACGAGGAAACTTGCAGTATGTTAAGACTTAGGCAACGCTAGGCGGGATAGAGCGCCATAAACAGGGCCTAAGGGTGGAGGTCGCATACAAATTTCGGTATGTTTGGTCCTCACGCCATTCAGCTCTTTTTTCCAGCAATATATTTTCAAATATGAAAAAATAGCCATTATAGCATCATACAGTTCTAATAAGGTGCCTCTCCACCAATCAAATGACCCGAATCAGCTCACTCGCATTCACTCTTGTCATTAGTGCAAGCGAGTGCGCACCGTCAACGATATGGTGCGTCTCCCTCACTCATTAGAACTGCCTACGTGCATTCAAGTTGTTGGTATTGTATAGAAGAGTCACTAATACAGATCGTGCTCATTCTCGTGCCATAAGTTTGCGCGCAAGGTCAAGGATGCGACTGTGGAGACGGTGGAGATCTTGAGCTCGAGCTCCGAGAGCGAGGTGGATACTTCCGTGAAGTCCAGGCCTAAGCTGAGCACCAGACGCAGAAATGTATTGGAGAAAAGCTACAGCTTGACGTCAGACTCGTCGGATATCCCGCGGCCAACAAAGAGACGACGAGAAGCGAGCCAGCAGATTCAGGTATATTGGCTAGCTACTTGTTGATGGATAATTTCTGTGTTTGATTTATTTTTCATGTCGTGTCTTGTCATGTAGTATCTGTATGATAACGAAGAAGAAGAAGAAGAAGAAGAAGACGAAGAAGAAGACGAAGAGGAAGAGGAAGAGGAGGACGAAGAAGACGCGGATCAGTTCGAAGCAGTGACTGCAAAGAAAAGAGTCTCAACAAGACGCAGTGGACGTAAGCGCAAGGTGATGCAATCGGCCATGAACTTGTCAGACGACGGTTATGTCAGCAGCAGTGACGACGAGGAGATTGAGAGAGTAAAAGCCAAGACGAAAGCGAAAAAAAAGGCAGCAACGAAGAGCAAGGCGAAGGACAAATCGAAACGGAAAAACTCTTCTTCCGACTCGAGCGAGAACGAGTTTGACGATAGTGATGAGGATGATGCAGACACGGAAGCAAAGCAAGAGTCGGACGGGTTTGTCATTGAAAAGGTGCTGGGCCGTGAAGTGCATACGCTGAAGGAGTGGAAGAAAATATGCTGGAACAAGAACACTCGCTTCTTGACACATTGCTCGATTTTCTTACCAGAGGAAGAGGAAGAAAAAGAGAAACACAAGCACAAGGAGAAGGTCAGAAGGAACGATGATGAGATTGATGATGTTGGGGAAGAACGTTTCTTGATCAAGTGGAAGTTGTTGTCGTATCTTCACACTAGCTGGCAAACGGAGGAGGAATTACTGGAGACAGACAAGAACGCAAAGGGAAAACTTCAGCGCTTTCGCGAGAAGGAGCACCGTGCGCTTTACGCTCAATCTGTACAAGGAGATGAATATTTCAATCCAGAGTTTCGCAGTGTCGATCGCATTCTGGACATTAGGGATCGACCACTTGACGACTTTTTTCCAGATGATCCTACGAATGACGATAGCACATTCCAGTATTGCCTCGTGAAATGGAAAGCTCTGCCTTATGATGATATCACGTGGGAGCGGGAAGATGATGTCGGTGATGATGCTGCAATAAAGTTATACAACGAACGCATTCTTCGGGCTGCAAAGCGCTTCAAGACGATCGCCCTCTCAAAACACTCACCAAAGAGCAAACGCAAGAACTTTCGAGGCTACACTGCGAGGTCACCACCACCCTACAAGAAAGAGCAGAACTTTCAACTGCGTGACTATCAGCTTACAGGTATCAACTGGATGCTTTTCAATTGGTACCAGAAGCGCAACTCGATGCTTGCAGATGAAATGGGTCTTGGCAAAACTGTGCAGACCGTTATGTATGTAAACCATCTTGCGGTTGTTGAGCAGACACCCCGGCCGTTCATCATCATCGCACCACTTTCAACGCTGGGCCACTGGCAGCGTGAGTTTGACAGCTGGACCAATCTCAACGCTGTCGTGTACCATGGATCAGCTGCTGCGCGACAAGCTTTGCAAAAGCACGAGTTTTTTCTATCAGAAGACGAGCTACTGCGAGCGGAAGAGCTGTCCGGAAAGAAGTTCACTCATAACAACGGCAAGTTGCTCTCGCTTGGACCAAAACGCAACTGCTACCGCTTTGATGTGCTGATCACCACATATGAGGTGGCTTCGTCTAATGACCACAACAGATTGAATCGAATTGACTGGCAGCTCATGGTTGTGGACGAAGCACATCGTCTGAAAAATCGCAATTCAAAGCTGTCGAATATCCTACGCACAAGGTTCACGTTCCGTAATATGCTGTTACTGACAGGTACACCGCTCCAAAACAATGTCGAGGAGCTGTGGGTGCTCTTGAACTTTTTGGACACGACAAGGTTTGAGTCCAAGGAGGACTTTCTCGAAAGGTTTGGAGAGCTAACAGACTCGGCACAGGTTGAGCGCTTGCACTCTGAGCTCAAGCCGTACTTGCTTCGACGAATGAAGGAGGATGTCGAGAAGTCTCTTGCGCCGAAAGAAGAGACAATCATTGAAGTTGAGCTCACTGTGCTTCAGAAGCAGTATTATCGTGCTATATACGAGATGAACACGGAGTTTCTCCTACGAGGTGGCACGAAAGGCGACATTCCCAACTTGATGAACGTTTGTATGGAGCTCCGCAAGTGCTGTAACCATCCTTTCCTTGTAAAAGGTGTAGAAGAGCGCGAGGTGAAGCGGCTAGCATCACAGTCGTCAAAGTCAAACGAAGAAATTGAGCAACAAATTAGCGAAAGTCTCGTCAACACTTCGGGTAAATTGATTTTGCTGGACAAGTTGCTTCCTCGCTTGAAAGAAACTGGTCATCGCGTTTTGATATTTTCGCAATTCAAGATTATGCTGGACATCATCCAGGATTATTTGGCGTTGCGTCAATACAATTGCGAGCGCATAGACGGCAACATTACAGGCAATGAGCGACAGACAGCGATTGATCGCTTTTGTCGAAAAGACAGCAATGCGTTTATTATGCTCTTGAGCACTCGGGCAGGTGGCGTTGGAATCAATCTCACAGCGGCTGATACTGTGATAATTTATGATAGTGACTGGAATCCGCAAAACGATCTTCAGGCACAAGCACGTTGTCATCGCATTGGGCAGAAGAAGAGCGTGAAGATTTATCGTCTACTGTCATCGAAAACATACGAGCTCCACATGTTTCACAAAGCATCACTCAAGTTGGGGCTTGACCAAGCCGTATTAGGAGGGATTCGAAATGATGACCACGTTGTGACGCTCCGAGGAGCAGCGAAAACGAGCAAGCCAAACGATCGCATGTCGAAGGAAGAAATTGAAAGCTTGCTTAAGCACGGCGCGTATGAAATCTTCAAGGAGCAAGAAAGTGAAGCGGAGGAAGCAAGCAAAAAGTTTGGCGAAGAAAGCATTGACCAAATTCTCAGTCGAAGTACCACGATTGTCCACGATCCGATCCAAGATGCCGACGGCAATGGGAAACGAAACATCATGTCTTCGTTTTCAAAGGCCACTTTTGTGAGCTCAAGTAATCCAGACGAGGAAGTTGACGTTGATGACCCCAACTTTTGGACCAAGGTAATTGGACTGAAAGGGGTCGAGGAACACAAGAAAGAAGAACCGTCACCTCTGCAAAAACGACGTTGTCGTCGAAAGGTGAAATCCTACGTGACTGACGACGACAATACCTTCATGATGGAGGATAGTGGGGACGAAGGAGCACTTTCACTCCGCAAGAAACTCTTTCTGGGAGCAGATGCTCAAAGGGATGAAGAGTTTGTGATATCTGGTGATGAAGAAGACGACGACTCGAGTGGCGCAGAAGTAGCTGGAGACGGTTTGTCGGATGTCACTTTGGATAGGAAGAAGAAACGCTTTGTGTTACCAATCTACTCGCACACTGAGCGAATCGCGGAACTTGTCGGAAGCTTTGGATATGGACGGTGGAAAGATATGAAGCGTTGTGCTCCCATCTTAGAAGCGTATCCGGATTCTGAGCTGAGCAAATTTGTTCAAGACTACGTCGCTACTTTGGTACGCGTGACAATAGCGATAACAGCCTTTCAACGTATTGGGATGAATCTCGAGCCTAGCCAGGTGTACATTGTTTCGACGACAGCTTACCCGCTGTCTATGGGAATTGTAGGTCCAATGGAGAGATATGCCCAGGAACTGAACAACTTCTGCCATCGATATCGTTTTCTCTTTGATATGCTCAAGGACATGAATGCAACGAATCTACTGGCTGTCGCTATTCCACCACGGATGTGGATTACGGATTTCAAAAGCCGGGCAGCTCGTGGGGGTCGTACGAAGCTGCAGCAGATTGACGTAATGCACAAGCTGAGCAAGTTTGTGAACGTCAAATTGACGCCAATGTCACCCCTCGTGTCTTTGATCAAGGACCTCCAAAAAGTCGGAGATGAAGCCGAAGTTCATCGAATGATCGAGTCCGGCATTATTCCCGAACCTAGCGATGCCGTTCGTCATGAGAAGACCGAAGCTGTCGATGATAAACGCACCGAAACTTTGTCGAATATTTCGTCTGTCAAGACCTTCATGGTGGAAAGTAGTGGAAACAAAGATACAGACAAGAACGACGATACTTCTACAGGCAACAAACATCCGCCATCGACAGACCAAGCTCAGACAGTGGCGCCTGCTGCTATTGCCACGAGTGCAACAAACGCCGAGTCAAGGTCTGTGAACTCCTCTCCATCAAAGCTCTTCGGACTAGCGCTCTCGGAGAATGCTGCTTCGAAAAACGCAAACCCAGAGTCCGCCTCTATGAGTATACCTACCACGAAGGAAGGTAGCTCCGACAACACAAGGATCGAAAAATCCAACACTGCAAACACTCACGAGTCGAATGCACGGCCCCATACGTCAAGCGTTGATGCAGTACCAATCGTGGCGCCAAAAGCTCAAACGAACGATATCACTGCCGCAAATGGAAGGACTGAGCGCAAACAAGCTATGCAAATGCTCCAAGCATTAGCACCTGTGAGCTCTTCTGAAGTGGTTGCACCGTGGTGGATATCTCGTGTAGATGATGTTCTGCTCATGATACATGTTTATCTCAATGGATGGATGAAGGGAAGGACTCTACTCATGAAGATGGCGGACGGAGCGACTTTGTTTGGAGATCGCGCTAACCAGTATCCGTCGTCTCAGTGGCCTACACCAGCAAGTCTTAATCGACGTCTCAAGACATTGCTACATGTGTGGACTACTGCGAAGAAAATGAAGCCGGCTGCACCTCCCTTGACGTTAATTGCTCAAAGCATGACTTTCACGAAGCAGCCTCTGATGCAACGATCCCAGCAGGAGCAGATACAGCCACAACAATGTCATCAACAGAGGCAGCAGCGCACTCAACGAGTCATCCTGCCCTCACGTGCTCCATTCTATAGCTCCCGCCACAACAGGTTTGCGAAGCTCCTTTTCTCGTACGGGATCCCAGATGTAAGCACATGTCGAGACAATCGTGAACGCAACGAGAAATGGCGCTACTTTTTGCAGGACAGTCATCTTAACATTGGGCACTCTCCATTGACGGAACTGCTTGCCGAAGCATTGGACTTGGAGCGTGTGTGTCGCCTCCGACTGCGCAACACTGGTGATGGATTGTGTGATCGTGAATTTGGCAAAGAGAACTCGATTCTGGGCGGGAAACGAGGGTTTTGGCCGCTGACGGTCACACAATGTCGGCGATTACTGCATCGAGTAGATCTCTTTCGTCTACTGCGCACGCAAATCCTGGTGCTACCACCCGCCCAGCTTGTTGAGTTGGTCCGTCGAGTTGTCCAAGTTCAGGCGACATCGACTGACTACCCGTCTTGGTGGAGCTGTCCACGACATGACACTTTACTTCTGCAAGGTGTTGAGTGCTATGGCCTTGATGAACACCTTGCATCTGTTTGGAAGCTGCCGTTGTTCAGCTCTGCAAATCCACGGGGTGCCTTTCCTAGCTCCAGCTGGGTGGAAAACTACGTCACTGCGCTTGCTCTTGCTTGCCAGAACTTGATTGCAAAGACTCGGTCGTATCTCTCCAAGGATGCATACGTCGGTCCGAGCAAAGCTGAAGCAAGTTCTACGAGTGGTAGACAATATACTATAAGTGAGGTGAACGAGGTCAGACGACGAATTCACGATATTCATGGGATGCGAGAAGAAGATCCTTATCTATCGGTGCGCGTACGAACAATTTGGGCTACGCAGGTTAAGGAAGACGAGATCAATGCAGCGAGGAAGCGCTCGGAAACTAGCAGAAATGATGGGGAAAGCTGCAAGCTGATAGCCGAGGATAAGCAAGTGAAGGCAAGTGAGCGCAGTGACAAAGAAAAGGAGAAAGCGTCGCCTTTGCTTAATGCCGGGGCTATACATCATGTAAACACACGGTTGCAGACATCACTACGACACCCCGCTGCTGCTATTGCAGAACCCCAAGCAAAGAGGGCAAGATTGACGCCACGTAAGGAAAACAAGACACCAGGATCGCGCTCGTGGGACGTAATTGTGATCGACTCGTCTGACTCGGAGTAGACCAGACATTGACCACTCTCGGCAGTGATGAGAATGAACTCGTCGTTGCTCACTACAGATTTGGGCGAAAGAGACGATGGCAGTGCCTGGTGTCGACAAGCAGATGATCAAAGTCCGATGTCGAGTTTAGAAACGCGAAAGTGGTTGTGTGCTAGATGACAGAAGCTTTGAGAGTGAGGATGAAGACGATGGCGGTGCTGATGACGAGTGGTCTCAAGGAATCGAGCGAAAGATTTGCAAGGATGTTACCGAAAAACTTGTGCATTCCAGCAGTTATCAAGCCAAGAGGAGGCATTTTGTCGCAACCTCTGGTGTTAACGTGTTTCGAGATTCGCAGTCAGCACTCGCATATTACCCACACACAGGGAGTTCCAAATAAGCAGAACGTGACTCATTTTGCATGAAGCAATTGTATCCCATTGCAAATATCGGAGATTTTCTACTAAATCCTCTCATCGCTTTGTCGATAATTTCGTTTAGATGCTCGAATGGGTCAAAGAAGACAGAACTGAATTTCCTCAAGATAAGGATGCAATTCTATAGCAAAAAGATGACGTTTCTAAGACCAATGTTACCAAATCACAAGACGTGAAGTAGCTGAAGAACGTGGGGGAAAAGCTTCCGCATGATAGCCGCACACTTTCAATTGTATGTGCGGATACTTCTTGTCAAAAAGCAGATGAAATTGCTGCAAGTTAGTCCAAAAAGTAAACACAGAAGTACCATTCTGCAATATGGGCACATTTTGGTATGCGATACTGAGCCTTATCAGATTCATCCTGGCTATTTTTACTCGCAATCTATGATATAAAAAGCCCAGAGTGTGTGTGTGTGTCAGAGACGAGGCTCTCGACACCATGTCCACTCTCTACTGACTGATCCGTTGACCTTCTTTGATGTGCATCCGTTTGAGCCGATAAGATCCGAACCTTGCTCAAGTTTCGATTGTGTCCTCTTATACAATGACTAGGCTGTACTTATTGTCGATAATGATCCGTCCATGCAATACCTCTTTCGCCATCCATATATACCCATTATATACACCCGCTGCTCTTTTTTTGATAATAATTTCATCGACCATATGTCGTTTTGAGTTTCTATACAAACGTCAATAAACGGCTTAAGGCCACCAATAAATGACGTCCCCCCGTCCTATTCCCGCTTTGGAATTGCTCCACTTCGCAATTCTCCTCTTCCTCAAGACTTTGATACTATGGCGGATGCAGCAAGTGCCGCTGCAAGTGTGATGGACGTAGCAGCTGCTGAAGATTTGACGCCATCTTTGACCATTCTTCGTGGCATGCGCGTCCATTATGTAATTGGTGCCATTGGCTGGCTGGTCTTTGAGCTCGGACGGATCAAATTGCAGCATGCTTACTATTGCCGTGAAGACAAAGAGGAAACGAGGAACGAGACAGTGATCAAGTGTCATAACGCCAAAGTCTTTGGATGGATCAAAGTGCTCTTATTTACTAGCGATGACGACATTTTGGAACATTGTGGCATGGACACGCTCTTTTTCTTTCGATTCATGCGGCTATGTGAGAAGGTGGCGGCTGTGGGAATTTTGTGCTCAGCTGCCAATTTTCCCATTTACTACTACGCTAAGGATACTTCCGTCGAGGCGTTGGATGCCTTGTACAAGATGACGTTGTCACACTTGGACACGGACGAAACATGGAGGTTCTGGTTTACGGTGGTCACGATGTATTTAGTGTCATTTTCGACGTGTTTTCTGCTCTTGAAAGAGTATGAAGAATACATTCGTCGACGTCACGAGTTCATGGCGAGGAAATGTACGCAGCAGTATACGGTGGTATTGAATGGATTGCCACCGAATCTCTGTACACAGCAAACTCTTCGCAATTACTTGGAACTGCTCTTTCCAAAGTCAGTTTTGCATGTGTACGTGGCATTGGAATGTCATGATTTGGAAAAACTCGTGGCTGAACGTGTTAAAATACGCAATGAACTTGAACACGTCCTTGCTCAATGTGCCGAAACTGGAGACCGCGTAATGGTGAAGGACAAATTGCTTGGAGGAGAAGAAGTGGACGCGGTGGAGTTATACCAAGATCAACTCAAGCAATTGAACGCTGCAGTGGAGAAGGAGATGCGCTTAATTCTGCGCAACCAAGCGACAGTGGCTCAGAAACTCGTAGAATCTAGCGCAGATGGGGAAATGGGAGGCTTCAACAAGAACTTTGACTCGGCGAAAAGTCTCAATTATATGAGCAAGAGTGAAGAAGATTTGAATGAAGAAGCACTCGAGTCGAGATACATCCAAGGATTGAAGCGACAAGACAAGAAAGCGCTTGGAATCATGCGTGAAGCAGGGTTCGTCACGTTCCGGAGTCTCAAGGTGGTGCAGTCTTGCACTCAGATCCTGCAAAGTGCTGATCCGACGCAGATGTGCGTGGAACCCGCAGACCACGCGGACGACGTGGTGTGGCCAAACATTGGTCTGTCTAAGAACACGAAAGACACGTGGTTTATGATTTCGATTGGTCTCAGTGCTGCTATCATCTTGCTTTGGACGGTACCAACGGGTATTGTTGTGTCCTTTGCAAAGGTGGACTCGCTAGAAAACCAATGGTCGTGGCTGGCTCGGGTGATCCGGGACCACCCGTGGGTCAAGTCTGTGCTGGAACAAATCTCTCCGCTGATGCTGTCTGTCATGACGGCACTGGCTCCGATCATTTTCGGCGTCCTGTCCAAGCGTGAAGGCCATGCTTTTGCGTCCCAGGTGGATGCCTCGCTGCTCAACAAGCTGGTGATCTACCAGATTTACGTGACGTTTCTGTTGCCCATTATTGGTGGTACTGTCATTGACACCGTCATCGGATCGGGTGACTCCAACTTGACGAATTTGAGTGACGTGCTCACGATCATCAGCGATTCAGTGGCAGTGCAGTCGTCGTTCTTCATCACGTACCTTTTGGTCAAGACTGGACTGAACTTGACGCTAGTCCTACTGCGTGTGGCTCCGATCATCAAGGCTGCTATCTACAAATCGTTTGCACCCAAGCTTACGCCTCGTGAACGCTCGTCCGCTTGGCTTGGTCTCAACTCGCTGGCTCATCCTGGAAATTTCGGGGCATCCGACCAGGTCTCTGAATACTTTTTGGTACTGATGCTCGTGCTGGTGTTTTGTGCCATTGCTCCTATTCTCAACTACTTTGCGATGGTTTATCTGGTGCTGTCGGACCTCATCTACCGCTGGGCAGCATTGTGTGTTCATGATCCATCTACACGAACATCGGGCACGTTCTTTCCTTCGCTGTACCGGTTTATCATTGGGGCGCTCATGTTTGCACAAATCATCATGGCGTCAGTGCTGGCTACCAAGCAGGTGGCGCTGCCTGCAACCTTTTCGATTATCCTCCCGTTCATGACGCTGGCTTTTCATCTGTTCGTATCGTCGCGCTATCCGAAGATTGCGCTGAATCTTCC